>JANWGL010006540.1:0-15489 GCA_025200755.1 Ceratobasidium sp. C01 | reverse complement strand
AATTTATGTGGATTTACAGTGTTTAATAAATTTACTAAACACCTAAATAGATAAATTCAGTAAATCCACATAAATTGGTGTAAATTCTTGTAAATAGCTGCAAATCTAGTAGAATAGATGTAACTGAAAATGGTCACATATATTAAAAACCTGCTGTTTTCCTGATGCTGAAGCGGCCCAACTTCTTGGCGTCCAGCTTCTTTGACGGTCACCTAGTCTTGATGTTCTTTGCAACCAGGTAGGCAAGGTCCCACACCGAAAAGGACACAGATGGTGTGGCGTCCCTTGTTCTGTGCATTTCTAGTGACACCCTGACTTCCCGCCATATTTTCTCCATGTGCTCCGCCATCTTCTCCGCCAGGGGCGTGTTCGTTTTGATGTCCATGGAGTCCCAACGCGGGTGTAGCCCATACACAGTCTCGAAAGCGCTCCTCCCAGTCGTCATGTTTGTTTGACTGTTGTGGCAGAATTCCGCTAAGGGTAGCCATGTGGACCGGTCGTCCTGACTATAGTTGCAGAAGTTCCTCAGGAATCCCTCCAGCCACTGATTTGTCCGTTCGGCTAGGCCATTCATCTCGGGATGATAGGCGGAAGAGAACATCAGGAAAAATATGGATTTCTAATTTATGTAACACCCTCAGTTTAACCAGATTTAATGGATTTACACCTGTTTAAGGAAGTTTACATGGATTTTTCAGAATTAGCTGTTTAGGTGTTTAGTAAATTCAGTAAATGCTGTATATCCACCTAAATTTTGGTAAAATCCACATGAATAATGCCCATATGCTGGTAAATAGAAGTGTATCATAGGGGGGGGAGTCGTAAATTCCCAAAACAGGTGTATCCAAGTAGATTCATATGGACACACATGGACCATATTTTGCCACTTTTCCTGATGAAGT
This sequence comes from Ceratobasidium sp. C01, assembly GCA_025200755.1. NCBI lineage: Eukaryota > Fungi > Basidiomycota > Agaricomycetes > Cantharellales > Ceratobasidiaceae > Ceratobasidium > Ceratobasidium sp. C01. The sequence goes on along the minus strand of JANWGL010006540.1, from coordinate 14,587 downwards.
TCGGTTCGATCTGGAGTTTCTGGTATAGGGCTCGTAAGAAGTGGCTTGTCAAGACCCTGTGAAGTGTTGCTGAGGAGTGTTGAGGTGTCGCTTTAAGAGAAAGAGAGTAAGAGAAATCTAAGTGTTGCTCAAGGTATAGTCACAAGTGAGAGAGTGATAATAAGACGAGGTAGAGCAAGCTGGAGTATCCAGGCTTGCTCATGGCTCAATATATAAGAAGAGGTGCGCAGTAAGGCGCAGCCGCAGTACACAGCATGAGTCAGAGAAAGAGTCCATTGCGCAGCATGCGCAGCAGAGGAGAAAAGAGAGGCTGCACAGTAAGGCGCAGCCGAGGAGAGAGCCACAGCAACAAGAAAAGAAACATAACAGGAGAAACAGAAACAGGTGGCTCACGACAAGCTGGAGCCACCCTCTGAATCCAGAGCACTCTGAGCCCAAGAAGGATTTTGCCAATGTGTGACATGAAGACAAGTTAGAACTTTTGGTGGTTGTTATGGGTGCACACAGCGGCAGATCGGTATAGGGGCATGTTTTGTTTGGCTGCCCCAACCCCTATTTGTCAGCCGACGCATGCGCCAGGTATGTCATCACAGTGTATATGTGTTGTTATCATGATGTCATCACGTAGATCAATCTTATCAAATCCATTTTTACTCAATTTTAGGCCGTTTTAGACCTTCTCAAGTTGTTCTAAATGTCTCGACAGAGGGTGTGTTGACCTTGTCCAAATCCTCACGTCCAAACAGCTTGGAACCACTGAACTGAGTCTGGCACATTGTATACAGTAAATCAAATCAGATTTCCGCGGTTTTAATTTACATCCGAAGCATCCAAACATCTAGGTATGTGTTCTAAAGTCCAAATTTCCTTACGGGAGCACACCCAATAAGTTTCCGCGGTTTTCATTTACATCCGGTATGCCCAAATCTTTAGGAATGCATTCGAAATCCCAGATTCGCTTGCGGGAACGTACCCAGTGATAGTGTTGATTACAATGTATCAAAATCACAATCTAGATTGAGGGGGGTAAATCCAATTTCTTATTATATATTCCGCATCCTCTCCTTGAGCCGCGTCGATTAGTACAATCCGCGCGAGCTACCCGGGCCACTATCAAACTACCCTGACCTGGGTCGACCGGTCGTGATATCGCTGTTGGTACTGGAGCTCTGAGCACCTAGCAAGGCTATTTCAACTCCACAAGTCCCTTACCGGGTGAAGGTGTAAAACAATAAAACAATTAAAATTGAACTACTACACTCCACATGTATCACCAATCACAGGACCTAGTCTAAACGAGATCTCCCCATATACTCCCTCCCCCTCGCACAATCGCTCCGTGCATGGGTTATATCATTCCGCTAGAGGCGAAGACGCAGCGAGCGCTAGCTCGTCTTCGACGGCCTTACGACCTTCTGCAGTGAGCACAGGCTGACCGCTAGAGATGTCAGGCTCAAAGTAAACTGGAACGAACCTAAGAACAATGAATGAATAAGCGAAATAACCATCGTGAGTTCCGTTGTGCTTACTCGTCACCCTTGGATTTCCTCGCAGCCGCATCATCCCGCTGCTTCTGCTCAATGGCCTGCTTGACTCGGGTCGCTTCACTGTAATTCTTCGATAATAGATTCTTCGTGACGTGTTCCCAGAGGCGATGAGACTCGTTGGGAAGTTGAGAATCAATCGGCCGGACGTGTTTGGGAAGAATAGCCAGGTTCGCCAGGTCAATCAGCGGGCGACTCTCCTAAGAAGCAAACGTTTGTATCGAATGAAGATGATAGAACTACAACACTCACCGTCTCGCCAGCTCGTTTCCAAAGGATTGTTCCCCTCCATGTACCTTCGAAAGTCGCGACGACACGAGAAATGGGAACTTGTCGAACCTTGGTCCACGAGGAGCACTCTTCAGCGTCGGTCGGGTTGTACGTATGAACCACGCCTTCAATCAAGAATTGAGCCTTCCCCAACCAAGACTATTCAACCAACGAGGGCAATTAGCACATCAAAGATCACTCATATTATGGCTAACATGAAGGACGGGGCACCTCCCAACGACCGCAAGGGTGGGGCAACGAATCCGGCAACTTACCTCCTCCTTGTATTCAATCACCGTGCGTAAGCTGTCTTTCCCTGGTCGGTCGCACGTGATAATTGTCTAATTTCGATACGCGAAGTTAGTTAATGGCGATGCGGTTATGATAAGGGAAAAAACCCACATTATCACTCATCGTCGCATAAAATTGACCCCGCAAGACACCATTGACGTTTGCAGCAGGATGGGTGATGCGGTAGAGTTCTCCATCTCCTAATATGGTAAATATAATAAGTAACGTAACACCGACATTGAAAATATGTTAGCGAAATACATGCAGAGGATCGCTCACAATCGTGGAACCAATCGAATAACGTGAACTATAACGTACCGGGTCCCTTGGTCAATTTGATGAAGATCCCCTTGTTCGACGTCCCGGGGGTAACGCGAACAGTAGTTCCCGCGACTTTGGCAGAGATTTGATCGACCTAAATGATCGTTCAGTTTGGAATCCGAACAAGATTGACGCGGCGCGGCACATCGATGGAGCCAATGTTGACTAAGTTTTCCCCACTCGCAAGAAATCGTATTAACCACTCACTCCACAGGCCTCGATCCCTCGCTCAGGTGCCGTGATATAAAAGCTCGAAATGGGCGGGTGGTGGGAAACTTGCTCGGTCTGATAACAATAAAATGGAAAAGTTCAGTTGACGGGTTTCGTTCGCTACTGATGTGTTAGACCCACCAAAAATACAACCCTGACCCGCTCGCCGTTAGTCTGACCGTCCTCAGCGTCTTCAAAATCGTCGTCGTCCTCATCCTCGTCTACGCCTAGAGCTCCGCCTCCGTTCGACTTGTGCCTCGGTCGTGCGGCGCTAGGACCGCTTGTCGAAATTGTGGAGCGGACACTGGCAGTCTCGCTGGGAACCGTCTGCTCGGGGACAACCAAGGTAGCCGGGTGGGTCGTAAGGGTGTGAGCAGGGAAAATGGGAGGGAGATCCGCGTCGGCTGGATAAGCCAAGGGAGTAAATGACGTATGAGAGCGGAAATGCTCCCCTAATGGTACCAGACACGATGCGAAAAGGGAGTATCAGAGATCACGAATGGCCAAAGAACCATTTTTCACACACCGAGGACCGAGTTGTACGGCTTGCAAATCTTGCCCTGGATGAACTTCAGATCTTTCGTAAATGTAAAGCGCAGCACCGCGAGCATCCGCATCAGGGAGTCGTCAGAATCATTAATACTAAAGTTGTGGAGAACACGCGAAAAAAAAGAGATATCATCAACGATCCGTGGTAAAAAAGCATCAAAGAGATACAACGTACGCAGCAAAAACGTCCGGTCGGTCAAGATAGTTCCAGTACTCTAGATTAGGGATAGGTTCTAATAGTGACGCGGGCAAAGAGATTCGCCTTGTTGACAGTTAAGCTGGCGTTTTACATTCGAGCAAGCCACTCACATTGTAGCAATATCCTTTACACCGAGGCACTTCTTAATGAGCGAGACAATCATCTTTAGCTTGCCTTCGCCCGACTCGGCCACGGATTCGGGAACATCGTGGGAGCTGGCGGGAAGGGAAAGAGAGGAGGCGGCGCGGGCATCAAAGTCGTTGTTGTCGTTATCAGCGGAGGATTTGACCATGGTTGTCGTGGCAGCTGAGAGTGGTGGTGGAGAGACACTGGCGGCCCACCAGCACAGCGTTTATGTCAACAACGTAATCAATTCCAATCCATTACAACAGCCACGTGCGTACATAGCATACAAACATAAGGTATATTATAAGAAAGTAAGAAAGTGGGTATAAATAAAACCGTTCATCCTCGGTATCCAAGAGCAGTATTACTATAATTTGGGAGTTGTTAAATGTCAGAAACGACGCATTCAGGTGGTTTCGTCAGACTCACAGTCCACCCGGGGTATTGATGAGGATTTCAGCCGCAGACTCCTTGGCTTGCTTGAGCTGTCGACCTCGTCCCAAAGCCCAACTCATACGATTACCAGCCACTGCGAGCAGATGAATGTCAGCCTCCCTAAGAACGTGTCCCTCCATCCGAGCTACACTTACCGACGGGGTACACGACATGTACTGGAACACCATTACTGTACTCCGAGCCCAGAAGTTGCCAGTCAAGGAGAACATGGTTCTTGTCGGCCCACTCCTGCAGTTGCGCATGATAATTAAGAACCTGAGTGGGAGGTTGGAATGGATAGAAAGCAGGCATTGTGTTAAATAAGAAGGATAAGTAATGAGAAAATGGTTAAAATGCTGAGGGAACTGTTGCGACCTTGCAGGTTTTATCCTCCTCCAGCCACAATTATCTGCGTTCGTGCAGTGGGATCCACCCAAAGATCGGCGAGTGACGTGCCCGAGAGATCCTTTCCTTCGTCAATATGCGCGCTGCTGAACAGGGTTGACACACTTCACTCTCACAATAGTGAACCATTACAAACCTATTTAGTAACCTCATCCTAATCGGAGTGATTAATTCGCCCTGGAGGAGCGCTGATCAGTTATTTCATGTAGTAAGTCGGTTGGTTTCGCCGGAACAAAATGTACAGTGATCGGCGTCATTTGCGTGGAGTCGGAACATCGCCTCAGATTGACCTGGTGCGTTCGGCAAATTCACTTGGACTTGTTGACGCTGATCTCATTTGGAGAAGACAATCAAGGCTGACCAATATATGCATAACCAATTCGGCCTGCAAACCCCGTTCGCCGATCAGACGTTTGACCCATGGATGCCCACCTCGATTAGGAAATTTGATGGGCCTTGCGCGCGCACAACTTAAGTACGCTCAGCCACACCCAGAAAGCATCCCGGCCTCCGCTCTGTCTAGCATCAAGTGTGGCTGTACCAACAATTGTCGTGTTTGCTTCCAATGCACCTCCAGGTCATCTGGAATGCCTTGGATGTAATTTGTTTGCAACCGCACAGCCTGATTTACGAAAGGTTTTTTCTACGGGATTGTCGCCCTCCCGACAGAGAGACGGATTAGCTGTGTTTTGACCGCCATTCCCAGCGTGCGTGAGCTGCGCGGAAGCGCCATCGGGAGCACGTTTGTTGCCATTGCATCCACTTGCATGTGATTGGTCGAGTTAGCGCCCATGGAACCCTTTGTCATAATTAGTCATCCAACACCTCTCCTGAGTGCGCTCCTTTCATCGTGCTCCTGCCACACGCCACGCCCCAGCTCGTTGTTCCCTATAAAGTCCTTGCTCGTACTCTTGTTTTCAAACAAACCCCCACCATGCGCCTCGCTTTGACGACCGCCGCGGCTATCGCATCCTTAGCTACCCCGGCCTTGGGATGGGGCGCGGCAGGTAAGTTGGCTGCCTGGAACTCTTTCACGCGACTCATAATGTTCTATTAGGGCACGAGATCACTGCTTCCATTGCACAGATTCACCTGCTTCCGTCTGCGGAGCAAGAGATATGCAAGATATTACCAGACAACTTTAAGTGTCGGCTGGCTGGAATAGCCGCCTGGGCTGACAAGATTCGGGGACTTCCTCAGTTCAGGTGTGTTCCATCTACCCAATATTCGCTTCGAATGCATAACCTATGCCATGGAATAGGTGGACTGCCGGTTTGCACTACATAAATCCTACCGGCGACTGGCCTCCTCAGACATGTAACTTTGGGGAGGCTGGGTGGAAAACCGAGCAGCACATCTTACAGGGGATAGTCAACGTCACGCGTGGCGTAGAATCTTTAGAAGGGTGTGTATCGCCCCATTTCTACTATACTCCAGTCTAAAGTCGCCATTGGCAGCAACCAACGCGACTACGCCTTGCGTTTCCTGGTCCATTTTATGGGTGACATCCATATGCCGTTGCATCTCACGGGAAGGGACCGAGGGGGAAACGAAGGTAAGCCCATCGACGCCTGAAAAGTGGCTGCTTCTAACTCTAAGACCGCTAGATCGAGTTCGCTTTGACGGTCGCATCACGAGTAAGTCTAGTATCACTGAGCGTAGGCTTGTATCTCATCAGTATTCTAGACCTTCACTCTGTCTGGGATGGCCGCCTCATCGCCCAGAGGATTCGTACTCTCCCGAACTACACCATGCCCCTCCCCACCTCGCCTACCCCGTCCATACCCCCTGCCGTCATTGTCCGCAACCGCCAGATCGAAGCTGCACTCCACGGTGCCATCTACGACCCGTATGTTCGCTGGGTTGTGCTCGAGGGCATCTACGGATGGTGGTCTGGCGATATTGAGGAGTGGGCAACTTGCCCCAAGTTCTCCACCGCTACTAAAAAGGCTACTTCCCCCGTCCCTTCTAATTCCCTTGGCGGACTTGTTGAACCTCGACGAGATGGTATTCTTAGTATGCTCAAGGGGCTTCTTTCCGGGCAGTCCGTTATGTCAACCGAGGATCAAGTCGCGCCGCCGTTCGAGGATCCGGAGGACGTGCCAATTTGTCCCTACCACTGGGCTGCTCCTATCCACCAGTTGAACTGTGATTTTATCTGGCCTGCGAACCTCACGAGCCCTCACGATCCCGACCACCCGGGTCCGACCCCCCCAAAGGTACAGGATTGCTCTTGCGTATACTCGGCATAATGTCTAATTTATATTTTTGTAGGACCTGATTGAGTTGGATACACCCGAATATGCTGGACGTATTCGAAATGATAAAGTTATTGAGAAGTTGATGGCTCTCGGTGGTCTTAGGTTGGCCGCTGTGCTGAACGAGTTGCTTGGAAGCGAGGAAGACAAGGCGCAGTATGGTATTTTGCCGTCTTTAGTCTAGAGTTTGGACTCTTATTGAACTTGTCCCACGCGCTTATCACAATTGTACAATATATAATATTGCCTGTCTTATATTGCAACGAGGGATCCGAGATCTGAATTGTCACCACACATTGAGTATCGTGGCAACAGAAAACTACCTCGTTTCAACGGTATCCGTCTGAGAAATGCTGTAACGAGTATCTGTTGACCACTTCTCTCTACCAACCCCCAGCTATCCTTGTTTCAGCCCAAAAGTCGCATCGTCTGTGCAAGCAAACTACATAAGCGCTTCCATAAAATCTTCCCTTTTAAACTCACTCTTTTGTTCCACTCAGCGAATCATAAAAATCAGATACCGGGGTCGAACTAATATTTGCAGGGGACGTTATATTGAAAACCACCTGGACTCCCTTGGCTGCTGGGGACCAAGTACCGTTGAGTGCGCTAGAATTCGGATCGCGGCGAACGGTAAAGTTGGTTATGGCTCCACCAAATGCTGAAAACACCGAGGGTGAACTGGGGGATTGATATCTGTACCAGTAAGGGAACTCATAGGCGTTGTCCTGCGCGTGAACTGCGGCTGAAACAAATCCACACTAGGTGAGCTATTCTGGAGCTCCGAGGATACAACTAGTCCCTTACGAAGGATTCCAAACAAGTATCTCCAGCTTCCTTTGCGTTTCGTAAACGCTTGTGTGACCCAAGTCGCACCGCACGAAAAGACGGCGTCTCGGTACACGGAGACGCCACGGGAATGACTGTCGGTAAAAGCACCTATACACTCGCTTTTGATGCCCATTCAACCAAGTATTATGATATACTCACTCTCGGGATACAGGCTCTCGATCTTGACTATTTGCTCGGAAGTGAGCGGCCAAGACGTTTTCAAAAAGGCCTCAAACAACGCCGGAGTGGATAGGTTGGTCGGAGCGGAGCCTTCGGCCGCATTGCTTCCAGCCAGTACAAAATCCTTGACATACCGTGAGCATAAATACCAGAATTTGGCCGATCTCTGACTCACCCCAGCAACTACACCCGATTTCAAAGCTTGGGCGGGATGGATTTTCACATATCCAGTTGAATCCGACTCGTCTTCGAGACACGCCACCCAATAGTTTATCCGACCCGGAAGTCTCTTATTCAACTGGTAGTTCAGTCGCTTCAAGGTATCAGTCGGAGCCGCCCTCAGACATGATAGCGCTGCACTATCAGTCGAGTTGGACGAGTCGCATCCCGCTGCCAAGGTGAAATTCTTGAACTGGTCCTGTATAGCATCGATGATAGTCAACTTCAACGATATATGCCGCGGATAACATACGCATAACTAGCCTTGAAATACGAGTCCGAACATTTACCCATAGGGGGGAACCATGGGGAGCTCATCATGGCCGCTTTGAACAAGCTTCGGCTCGCCTGACCACTGCGCTGCAAACGACCTTCTTGAACGACGAGCTCCAATACCGTACCACCCCCAGACTAATTGCTATGAGCGAAAGCAATTCGTGTAGAAGTACGATACTCACACTTTGTCCCCAAATTGTCACGTCAGATCTTGCGCCTCCAAACTTGCCAATATTGTCCTGTACGAATTCGAGAGCGAAACGTGCGTCTGAGCACGTTGAAGGTTTTTTGAGCGCTCATAGTTGACCCGCATATATGCCCCTACCTGTTATACCCGTGTTGAAACCACACGATTGCTTGATTGAATCTGAACCAGAAAGGAAGCCAAAAACTCCCAGCTGAGGTAGATACTTAGCCAGTTGGACGTGTCGGAGAACGAGACGGTACTAACACGGTATTGAATGATCACAGCGACGAACTTATTTCCCGACAAATTAATCAATGGCGTCGGATCGAATTGAGCAGCCTAGGATAGGAGCATAAGATCTATGCGCCAAGTTTAGGTCACAAAAAAACCACCTACGTAATTATGATCCCAGCTTCAAACAAGCTAAACGTCAGCAATAATATAGCATATATCGAGCGCCAGAGTTACCCTCCACCATGGATCTGGGCCATGAAGTTAGCACCTCGAACGATCAATCCTTGATTGACCTACCCAGACTAATACAGGGAGGTTCTTAGCCCCGGGCGGAGCATATATATTTAGATACAAGCAGTCTTCACTCATGGTTGTCGCATTCCAAACGGCCTAGGTCGTAGGTTCAGAAACGAGGAACGGATATTTGGCTATACTCACATCAGACTGAACGCATGCCAACGGCATAGCGGTCGCGTTCATTACACCTTGTCCGTTTCCCACGGGCTGAGCACTTTTCCACCTCAGAGCTCCTACTGGAGGAGCCGCATAGTGAATTCCAAGCCAAACGTCGAGCCCCGAGGTTGCATTATGGTACCCGGCGTACGTCGCGTCTGGTAACTTGACTGACAGCGACTTGGCCTCAGAAAGCGACCCAAGTAGCACGAAAAACAGTGGGGACCAAAAACGCATGTTGTGGTCGTGGTAGAACCGCTTCGCTCGAAATGTAGCATAAATGGAGCAAGCAGCGGACCGTGGCCACCCGCTCAACTGCTGACCTAATCCCTGGAACGCGCCTAACACTCCTCCACCACTGCACGCCAATCCAGCCTGGACGTAAAGATAGATCGGGCAAATTCAAACGATTTCGATCGAAAGAACCCCCACCGAATATGCCGGACATATATGTGACGAGAAGGTCGAAGCGGCCCTCGTGGGTTTTCAGTTAGCCGCTGTACTTAATGGATTGCCTCCCAGCGATCAGGACAAAGGAGAACGTGGTGACTTGCCAGCCGTCTTTACTATAGAATATAATTTTCTTAAGGCTTTACTTTGTTCCTATTCCGACCAAACCAAGTCTGGTATTGCTTGTTTGTTCTCATCAGGGATATGATATCGGAGCAGCCGCCAACCACCATCTCGAAATCCAGTCTATCGCTGACGGAAACCCCAAGCGAATTCAACTGAGTACCACTAATAAATGCTATACAGATCGAAACCGGCTTATGCTGGTTACACTTTTACTACCAACCCCCAGCAATCCTCGTTTCAGCCCAAAAATCACATCGCCTATCCAAGCAAATAACATGAGCGTCTCTTCCAAAATCTATGTTATGAAAACTTACTCTTTCGTCCCACTCAGCGGGGCGTAGAAACTCGTCGTACTAGTTGAGCTTATATTCGCAGGGGACGTCATATTGAAAACCATTTGGAGTCCCTTGGCTGCGGGAGACCAAGTATTATTGAGTGCAGAGGAGTTCGGGTCGCGACGAAGAGTAAAGTTGGTTATCGCTCCACCAAACGCTGAAAACACCGATGGGGAGGCGGGGGATCGATAATTATACCAGTACGGGAACTCGTATGCGTTGTCCTGCGCGTGCACCGCAGCTGAAATGGTTCCAGACCTGATCAGCGATTGCCAAGCTGGAAAAACCCGTGCACTTACGAAGGATCCCAAACAGGTACCTCCAGCTTCCTTTGCGCTTGGTAAACGCTTGCGCGACCCAGGTAGACCCACACGCAAAGACCGCATCTTGATACACAGAGACGCCACGAGAATGGCTATCGCTGAACGCCGCTGTACTCGCGATTAGGCGCATTCAACTAGAGAATATTGCGAAACTCACTCTCGGGATATAGAGTCTCCACCTTGGCTATCTGTTCGGAAGTCAATGGCCAAGAGGTTTTCAAAAATGTTTCAAACAACGCCACAGTGGACAGGTTGGTTGGGGCAGACCCGTCGGCCGAGTTGCTTCCAGCCAGTACGAAGTCCTAAACACAATCTCAGTATTCCATATATTCAAGTTTCAGCAATATTTCACTTACCCCACCGACCACACCCGATTTCAAAGCCTGAGCTGGGTGGATTTTTATGTATCCAGTTGGGTCCGAATCATCCTCGAGACAGGCCGTCCAGTAGTTCACCCGACCGAGAAGTGGCCTGTTCATTTGGTAGTTTAACTGCTTCAAGGTCGCACTCGGAGCCGCTCGTAAACAGGATAGCGCTGCAATGTCGGTTGAGTTGGACGAAGAGCACCCCGCTGCTGTAGTAAAATTCTTGAACTGGTCCTATATGGACAAAATATAGGTCACATTAGCGATTAATCGAACTAAAAGCGGTCGTTCAACTAACCTTGAAATAAGAGTCTGAGCATTTTCCCATGGGCGGGAACCACGGAGAATTCAGGATCGCAGCTTTGAACAAGCTTGGGGTCGCTCGACTAGCACGCTGCAAACGACCCTCTTGAGCGACGAGCTCAAGAACGGTACCACCTCCGGACTAATCCTGTCAGGTAAAATAACCTCCATAACAGGCATGATGCTCACGCTTTGTCCCCAAATCGTCACGTCGGATTTCGAACCTCCAAATTTACCAATATTATCTTGTACGAACTCGAGTGCAAACCGTGCATCTAAGTACCCAAAGGATATCAGTTATTACAACATGCCCGCGAATATGGGCCTACCTGTGATTGCAGTGTTGAAACCACTTGATTGTTTGATAGCGTCGGAACCGGAAAGGAAACCAAAAACACCCAGCTGCGTAAGTAATTAGTCAGGTAGCCATGCCATAGAGACGCACTGTACTTACGCGGTACTGGATGATTACGGCCACGAATTTATTGCCTGACAAGTTGATCAACGGTGTTGGGTCGAATTGAGCGGCCTATAAGCGTAACATAAGTTCCATACACCGAGGGAGACATATGAGGAGACTGCTTACATAGTTGTGATCCCAGCTTCAAACAACCAAAACGTCAGAATATTATCGCATATATCAAGTATTAGTATTACCTTCCACCATGAATCTATCCCATGATGTCAGTACCAAAAATAATCGACCCTTAATTCACTTACCCAGACTAATACCGGAAGGTTCTTAGCTCCGGGAGGCGCGTATATATTTAGATACAAGCAATCTTCGCTCGCCGTCGTGGCATTCCAGGTGGCCTAAGAGAGAGAGTTCAGTACTACGGAACTGCTGTATGGTTTGACTCACAATGGATTGGACACATGCCACCGGCATAGTAGTCGCGTTTACTATACCTTGACCTTTTCCCACGGGCTGCGCGGTCCTCCATCTGAGAGCCCCGACCGGGGGTGCAGCATAGCGAACTCCAAGCCAGACGTCCAGTCCGGAGGTCGCATTATGATACCCAGCATACGTCGCGTCCGGCAGTTTGACCGACAGCGACTTGGCCTGAACCAGCGCCCCGAGTAGCGCAAAAAACAGCGGGGCCCCAAAATGCATGTTGTGGTCGTCGCAGAACCGCTTCGCGCGAAATGCAGCATAAATGGGGAAAGAGGCGGACCGTGGCCACCCGCTCAATTGCTGACCTAACCAGCGTCAAATCAAGCGCGCGCCTACCTGACCTCCACCCCCACACGCCCACCACACACGCCCCCCACGACGAATGGGGCAAACTCAAACAGTTTCGAACCTCGACGACCTCCGTAACGTCAAAAAAGCGAGTCGCTTCCTGTGCCACGTGGTAGACAAACATGGTGCGGGGGAGACGTCATCGGTCTTGACAAGAGCAACCTCGCCTCGGACTACGGTGCGGTACCCTACGAGATGGGGAGTCGATTGAACGAGACGTGCTTCGGTTTTCTCCCTCTTGCCCCTGTCCCGTTTGGACGCGCACACCTGGATCAGAGGCTTGCAGTTCTCATCGGGGTTTAACTCGACGTTGCACGGCCGAAAAGTTATCTATTATCGTGCCTCGTGCGTGCGCGCGCGCTGTCGACGGATACGGACCTCGCCTGGTCAACTGACTCTCCAACCGGCTGTGTTTCGACACATACCTTTTCGCCTGAACGTCACACCTCTTCCGATCTTTCCGCGATTAAGCTCTTTGGCTCGTCGGCACGCAGTCTATACGCTTGATCCAAACGAATGCGACGCTTGGGGAGATTGGGTTTACGCTCGAGCAACAGTTCACACGGGCGAGTCACCGTCGCGATATACAGACCCGGCTCGCCGTCCGTCTGATCCTAAGCGCAAGACGGCTCCACATGCTCGCCCGCGTTTTGTTTCGCCACAGACGTACGGACCCACGCCGGCGACCTGGCCTGCATATCAAATCTTCCGGATACCCCTATGTCAAGTGCGTCCACTGCCGGGGACTTTGTCCGAGCGTGCTGGCCCCACACGGCGACGACATCCGACTGGCCCTCGTCGACAACGTTTGGGTCGTTTGTGGGTGCGGCATGTCCCGGGGCCCACTCGTCCGAGATGAACGAGCCCCTTTTTCCGGATGCGGACGCGCAGATGCCTTGTTCAGGCGCAGGTGGTGCAACCACTGCAAACGGTTAATCTTCGCGGTTAACCCTCTCTGGCGCCCTAACCACTAGGCACGACCACGCTACCTCGTGGTGACCGCCGCCACGCCCGATTTCCGCAGATCGCCGATTGCTCATCCGCCCGACGCGCGCCCGCCATCGCACCACAGGCCCCACCGCGCAGTGTCCGTGTCCGCGGATCGCGCTATCGTCCAACACGGAACAAATTACTCCAGCGGGGGGTGTCATCTAGGCGTCATGAAGCCAGCTGGTATCTCGGTCCAGGGGGCAGAGGCCAGACTCGAGTCGACCCGCGGTGACACCGCAGCTCGGGCGCACGCTCTCAACGTAGAGCCAGATCGCGCGAGAAGCACCAACCTTGAAATCATCCAAAACGCGGGGTGCGAGGACGTTCCGAATTCGGTCGCGATCGGGCCCTCGCGCGGCGGATTTTCTAATTTGGACGCGACTCGCGTGTTTAGCGTCGCGCTCGGCGCCATCGCAGTTGGACGCGCTTTTCGACGTCGGTTGCGGTAATTTTGCGGGGACCCCAAATTTACGCCCCTGCGGCCTAGACTGGGGTGTCCATCGGCGTGGGGCTTTATCGAGGGGGCGGGACGACATCGCGTGACGCGCTGGGAGGATGCCGAGCATGGACGCACGGGGAAATAGATAAATTTTGCCTCTTGTACAGACAGAGGATAAAATACCAGCCACATCGTGGAATAGTTATACAGAAATGCGCGGGATGGTACAGAGTGCAGTAAATAAGCGAGTCTAGTCTATCAGGCGTAGCGTTGCTTGACGGCGTTCCACGGACCGTCGGCGACTGGGTACAAGGAGACGAGGCGATCCATGTCGGCCTCGGGGATGCGGTTGAGGTCGATGGAGGCCCAGTAGCGGTGGAGGATAAAGAGGACGTCCTGGGCGTCGGCGTCGTTGTTGCGGCTGCGGGACGTTAGTACGCGAAATGAAAACATAGATTGGACTCACGTAGACCAGACACGGATCTTGGCGCGCATAAACTCTGTCACGGAGAGGACTGGGTGGAATGAGCGCGAGTGCGACCCAGCGACGACTGGACTCACAAGGCAGATTCTGGACAGCCATCACGGTCTGAGGGTTGAGGTTGCGGGGGCCCTCTTCGCCTGCGATGCAGATCTCAATCTGGTAATTGTGAGTGCAAGTCGACTAGCTGTAGACAAGACTAACCTCGACAGGGGGAATGGGCTCGTTGTACTTGACGAAGAGTCGGTTGGCATAGGTGGCCATGTTGGCGGTCATGAGCTCTGCATCGCCAATGTTGACGGCCTCGCGGACGTGACGGAAGCTGCTCATGACGATGCACAAGACCTCCTGGGGCGGCAATCAAAGCACGGTTGGTCAGCCGCTGACATCACGGTGCGGGGGATCGGCAGGAGTGGCAGGCATTGGAAGGGGCAGCAAGAGGTGGCGGGAGGTGGCAATGGGAGGCAGCCTTGAAGTAGCCTGGACTGGAAGCGCACCTCGGTGTCCCTCTCGGGGCCGCCTAACGCGACAGACTCAAAGTTCC
>JANWGL010006538.1:0-10529 GCA_025200755.1 Ceratobasidium sp. C01 | reverse complement strand
GTTTAGTCCAACACTGTAGTAGACAAACTTTCAATGCTGTGCGTTCGAAGTGTGCGTTAGCTGGGTACAAACGGAACCTGGTAGCTAAATGAGTCAGTTGGATTGGAGTATTAAGTACAATCGGCACCTTACGTCTCTTTTGCAATTGCATCGAGCCATGGCATCCTGTCCATGTAGTCTTCATATGTTGGCTCTCGCTTCAGTTGGGTTATCTCCTCTCTCAATCTTCCTTGAGCTTCTAAGTTTCGAGCTAGCTCATAGAACGCAAAGCCCAGACTACCAGCAGTTGTCTCGTTTCCGGCTACGATTACCGTAGAGATCTATAATATGTGGAAGTAGCTTCAGTAAAGACGGCATTCACTAGGACCGACTTATACTCGCATGGTCCAGCAACTCTTGCTTTGAAATACCAGAATCATCAGATGCCGCTAGGCGGGCTTAAAGTAGGACGAAGTGAGATTCTAACCGGATTAAGTGAGCATAGACAGTTACCTATTGTGCATAAAAGATTGTTGTCATTGCTCCCATGCACATCGTGCTCTAGCATCGATCGGCCGATATTCTGTATAATCGTTTTGACCTCTTCCTGGACCTTGATAGCCTTCGATGAAAGCTTGGCAACAAATGGGAACGCCCGAAACACGAGGAGCCCCTACCAGCGGCACTTGTGATGAATACCCATATGGTATGGATCCAATTGACTCACAATATATCCTGCCCTCTGGATTGCCGCATTTACATACGCCTTCCAGCTGTCTCGAATGACTTTAGCGTTGTCGCTGTCACCACATTCGAAATCATGATCAAACGCAACGCGTCCAATGATATCCAACGTGACGCGCCAAGTCCAGTCCATTATGTTTACCTTGATAGCATGTTCTGCATCAGCGGCTGCATCAATACTGACTCCGAGGCGTTCGGAGCCAGTGCGTGCGCACGCATTTATGATCTCGAACATGTCCCGTGTTGCCTGAGTCCTACATAAAGTGTGATTGCCGCCCTTTCAGGCGCTCGACGAATATGAATTTGATTCACTTACGTGAAAAATGGTGCAAGTTGATACCGCTGACGCTTGTGGACGTCGCCTTCAGCCCAAACTAGGCTCCTCCCCAAAAGTCTTTCCGCGATTGGTCGGAACACCGGGGACTTTACTACTCGGGGAGTTTAAATTGATGCCTGGTTGATACATCTGTTTAACCTACCATAAGTGTATGATTCCTTTCCAAACATCTGATTGATAGCTACAGGATCTACGGTTACAAGCTACCGCCTCACCTTCAGTTTTTGAATCAATATTTGGTCCTAAAGGAACGTACAATATCAGGGTGGAATAATGCGCCCTTGATTTTATATGTCGGGCCAAAAGATCTGATCCAGTCGCTATAAGTGTCTCCGTATGATCCTTCGAAAGACATCATTTCGTGACCCCACAGCCAGTGATCACCTTCCTATTGCCGGTATTGCTGATAGTAAGTGCCAACAAGCCATGTATGGCAAACGTGATACTGACAGGCCCAGGAACCTCGGATATAGGGCTCGTTAGAGATACATAGAACTTGCGAGCTACAACAAACGCAGCCAGGGCAGCAGGAAATCCTGCCACAAAAAGAGTCGAACGAGATGACATGGGGGTGATATATGAAGTGAATCGTAAGGAGGTAATCGTAGGAACATATTAGTATCCGACAATACGGCGCCTATCAGATTTTGGCCACTTTGGTCAGAACATCCGAGCAATCACTTGGGGGTATCCATAACATGAGCAACACAAACTCTGTTTCAGTAAGTGGAAGAGAAAAAAAATCCATTGCAGTATGGTACACGAACGGGGCAGTCCTTTTTTATAGACGAAGAGATCTCAGAGTATATGCGCACAGCGTGAGCAGCAAACCATTGCGCAGGATCGCTTTGTGATAGAATATGGCTAGCCAGGTAACCCCTAGGACTCTGAACCGACGAGAGAAACACTTAGCGGGAGCTGCCGGCCTTTATCCTCCTCGCCAACAACATACGGGTGGAGATTGGCCATCAATCTCGCGTGAACGATAGCGCCTGTATCACGAAACTGGAACCTGCGGGCATAGGTAGCTACAATACTGTACCATTTCGACCTTAACGTCGCTTACGTAAAAGCGCTGAGCGCTTCGCCTTGTTTGTATCTCTTTGATTCGAATGTCCCCCACGTCGGATTCTCAAGGGACAGGGGACCGGGACAGGTTGGCGTCAACCGCCAGGAACGTGGCCATGGTCTAGACCTGCATTGTTGGTAACTGTGGCACGTCGTCGCCCTGGATAGAATTGAGTAAGAATAGGAATCGAATAAGCACACTTGGGTACTTCGGCTGCATCTAGATGAGCTGAAAATGTGAATATGCTTAGCGGTTTCGGGAATCTTGGCACAGCAGCGCATACAACATTCACCGTTCAAAAATCACCGTTTCCGAGACTTTAAAAAAAGACCGGGGGAAAGCCTGGAGCTCACATCCTCACATCCTCCTCCTTATATCGCTTGGCAATACTTTGAAACCATCCCGATGTCTACCAATCATGCAGGTATGTGTCCAAGTCATTTGATATATGCCTTGGCACTGAAATAAAGTGTCCAACTCCTCAAGCGGCTGCGATGGAACGACTGTCTTTGGAAGCGTCGAGTTCTGTCCTTCTCACACTTGCTCAATTCTCCTTGGCAGCATCTCACCTGTTGATCCAGCTGATAGTTCTCGGTCCGCTGCTACCAACCAACCTGTGGCTATCGCTTCCTCTCCCACCCGATACCTAGCTTTCGAACCTTCGTGAAACCCTAGACGCAGTCCTAGCTGCTCAATATCCACTTGCAACACTCACTGCGCATCGTCGCCTTTGGGAGAAACCGATTGGATGGCTGGAGCGACAGGCTTCTGCTTTGAGCAGCAGCAATGCAGTCGAATGCTTGTCTAAACCCTCGCTCGATCTGTTACTTCCTCGACTTAACTCGTTTTCAACTTTGCATTTGCCCTCTCTGTTCGGAAATCACTGGTTGAGTGACAATCACATCAACGCGAGTGTTACTTATATCAATTCCCACCCTAATCGCGACCCTAAACTATTACTACTTAACTCGTTCTTTTGCAACACTGAAGAATCTTCTCAAACAACCCACGCAACCCGTTTTTGGTGCAACTTTAGAGTGTCTTTCATATATAACCTCGAATTTGTAAATAATTGGCAATTTTCTGAAAGAATGTCCCCCTGCGTCGGTCATCGGCGGGACAGGGGACCCATCAAAAATTGGCGTCGCGTCGATCCCTCGGGGGACAGGGACCGACGTTAAGGTCGAAATAGTACAGTAACCTCCAGTCCGGGATCAATTGTGATGAACGGTTAGGACAACGCAACCGAATCTCACCTTGAACTCGAGTACTGCTAATCGGTACCCAATGCACATTCTCGGTCCACCGGCGAACGCCAAGAGGCCATTCCAACCTGAAGGGGTGTCGCGTGTGGAGGGAAGCCTTGATGGATTGAGCCAGCGCTCTGGCTGAAAATCTGCAGCGTCTTCACCCCATACAGATTTGAGGCGTCCCATTGAGAACGTCGGGATGTGAATGAGCTGGGTTGAACCTCTTTAATGATATTTTCAGTCAACCGACTGTCTTACACGCACCTGTCCCGCCTTAAGGGAGACTTGTGTAGTTTCATAGCCTTTCTCATCCGTGTAAGGGGTCTGAAGCCGTATAGTATCGTCCTATGGGGTCGGAATCAGCGAATTTGTGAAAATTCACATAGAATGGAGTCGAACCTTTAGGGCTGTACGCTCGATATGTCCGCCAATTGGGTGCAGCCGGAAACTAAGTGTTAAAGAATGAGTTATAGTGATCGTGGGGATCTCGTCGACGCCCTACGTTTCTTTCGTGATTGCATCAAGCCATGGCATCCCATCCATAAAGTCCTCATATGTGGGCTCATGACCAAGCTGAAAAATCTCTTGCTGAAGCCGCGTCTGCATATCCGGGTGTCGAGCCAATTCGTGGAAGGCAAAGGCAAGACTTCCAGCAGTGGTCTCATTGCCAGCTACAATGATGGTAGCGATCTACGGGATTCAATCAAAGCTATAAGGAAATGAGTCATACGACAGGGTATTGAAAGCTCACCTGGTCCAGTAGTTCGTCGTTTGAGATGCCGGATCCATCAATGGCTGCCAATCGAGCTGAAACGGAAGTTTAAATATTATTAACTCGTGGTCATTGGGAGAGACAACTACCGATTGTAGATAATAGGTTGGTGTCTTTGTCCTCATGCACATCGAGTTCAAGCATTGAGCCACCAATACGATGTACGATATTTTTGACCCCTTCCTGGGCCCTGATAGATTCCAAAGGTAACCTTGCGAGAAACGGAAACGCTCGAACTGCGAGTAGCCCCTGCCAGCACCCACAGATTACCTCCCGTCACGCTTGGCTCTAACAAGCCTTGAGTTGAGAACTCACAATAAATCCCCTCTTCTGTAACCCTGTGTCCACTGAGGTTTTCCAAGCTTGTTGAATGGCTTTGGCGCCTTCGCTCTCTCCACATGCAAAGTCATGATTAAACGCAACACGGCCGATGATTTCAAGCGTAACGCGCCAAGTCCAATCTACTATATCTAGTTTAGCCTCGTGTTTAGCATCAGGAGTTTCATTGATATGGGCTGCGATGCGCTCGGAGCCCGTTTGCGCGCACTGGTTTACGACCTCGAACATATCTCGTGTTTCTTGGGTCCTACATAGGGTCGCTTCAGCTCGGAGTCTTAATTATAGGCGGGAATCTCAGTCCTTTACCTGAAAAATGGTGCGAGTTGATGACGTTGACGCTTGTGGGTATGTCCTTCAGCCCAAACAAGTCCTCTACCAACGAGCCTCTCGACGATTGGCCGGATCACCGGAGATTTCTCTGCACAGTCAAATTAGCACGCCTCCCCTCTAATGCACGGGTGAAACCTACGATATGAGTATGTTTCCTTTCCTAATATATGAGCGAGAGCACCCAGATCTGCCGTGACGAGCTGGAAGTAGTTTCAGCTTTGACTCAAGACTTCAGCCTCGGGAGCCACCTACAATAGGTGGATGAAATAGAGCGCCTTTGATTTTGTAGGTGGTGCCATAAGTTTCGAGCCATTCAGTATATGCGTCTCCGTATGACCTTTCAAAAGTCATCATTTCGTGGCCCCATAACCAATGACCGCCTGGCTGGAAAACAGCTAGGGGTGAGTTACCGATAGTTAGCACACAATAAACTCGATACTGACCGGACCTTGAAGTTTGGATATAGGATTTGTTAAGGCTCCATATACCTTTCGAACGACAAGAAAGACAACCAGGGCGACAGGAAAGGCGACGACATAATAATGTGCAGCGGAAGACATGAGGAATACAACACTATTCTGCCCATGAAGGGGGGATTGCTTAAGTACAGAGCCCAGCTTTCGCTGGTCCGGAATAACGGGAGGTGAAGACACGGACCGAATTTACCGATCAACACGGGAAGGCTTATTTTAGCGATAAATGGTTCGATTATATGCTATGATAAAGGGTGAAGAACAGACATCAAGGGTGATTAGCGATCTTGCGAAATGGTTTGCTGCCTTCGTTCAGCGGACGATCCTTTCTTGGCCACTAGTGCTTGACACATATCAAAATGAGCCGACTGGCAGAGCATGCCCAAAGTGATCTCGATCATTATTTGCAAACAGTCATCTAATATTAGGTTTCACGAAGCCAACACGATCCGATTTTATAGTTGCTCTATTTGTCAAAATCTCCTGAAAACATCTGAACCGCAGCGTGCTGTGGCTCACATGCTAGACCCACGCAAAGGGCCGATAAGCCAGCCCACTCGCCCGCTCTTTGTTTTCCTCCTTGGTCCTCCAAGTCGCTTTCCTTCGACTTCGTCATACCCGCGACCAGTCTTCTAACAGGGTCAGGATTGACCACCCGACCCGCGAGCCTTCCTCGCGGCTCAGTGCCCTCGTTCTTGTGACCGCGAAAATTCTCAGCCTTCTCGCTCTTGATTCCACTGGGCTTCCGTTCAAATTGCTATCTGGTTATACAAGTAATATCCCCTGTGCAAATTTGTTTTCCAAGGTCATCAAGGATAGCATAAGTAGGCACGTTTTATACGGATCGGTTAAAGTTCAGTGCCTTCAGTTTCTTGCATCTTTGGTTTTGGTTAGTCCCTAGTTCTCCCAAACTATCCAGCGTCATTTCAATTGCCTTGATGGTGATCGCTGTTGCAATGGGAGTCACGATGGGGCAAAGGAACGATGTATATTGACCACAGCCTAAGTCACAAGTGAGACCAAACATTTTGTAGTGTCCATATAACTGCGTTATGCTTATCCACGGTAAGCAATACCGTTGGCGCTCAAGCTGCCATCATCGTTGTAGAGCGACGACCCAGTGCCGACTTCTCCTCCGCCGGTGTTCTGGGAGATCAAAGTTGGGGAGCTCGCGCCAAACACAGCATACTAAATAAGATGAATCAGTGTGAGCTAATCAAGAAAAGAGGTGATGTAGATTTACCATGGTGACATAAGACGCGCCGTCCAAGAAGCTCATAGCAGAGTTCAAGAACGCGAGCTGCTGGTCGCGGGTTGCAGGAGCTACGAGAGCAAACTCGGTGACCACCAACTATTTATCTTGTCAGGACTAGCAAAGGGTTTCAAAAGTGGGGTATATGCGTACCTGGTAGCTGGGGAACCGGTTGTGCGCATTCTGGACGTGGGTTTGGAAATCGGCGAAGGTGCTACCGTACCAGTGGATATTAACATAGTCGAAGTAGCACTGAGGTAGGAGGCTATAAGTACGATAAAATATAATTAGGGATGAATCATGCAACTTACTCGTCCCGCACAAGCCGAGATGAACGCAGCTGCCCAATCGAGCCCCTGTCCGGAGGCGGCGCTGGACGAGACAGCAGGAATAGCCTTCTCTACAAGCGCGAAAGAATAGTTCAGTAAAGATTTTATATTCTATCAGCAATAGACGAACTGATGGCAAGGGGGTTGATGTACTGGATGTACCAGTTGGCCGCAGTTGTGGCGCTGATTCCGCTCAAATCAGGCTCGTTGAGCGAGAAGACGGTGTTCCAGCCCTGTTGAGCAGCCCGGGTGCTGAGCTGCGCAATTGGGGAAGAGGCAGAGTCCATGGTAGCCTGCATGCCGATCCAGTTGAGGTTACTAAATCACGGACTGTCAGTCGCATTGGGAGAAAAAAAAGCTAGTGGTGCGCACTCGGTCTTGGCTGGGCGCCAGGTCTCCCAGTTGTAGATCCTGTGAATAGGTTAGTATCTTGAAGTGCAGCGCATATGGTCACAAACCAGTTGACGTTGGCGCCAGCGAGCTTTCCGTTGTCCAGGTTGGTGCCCTCGTTGTCTATTTAGAAATGTCAAACGAGGTCCTTTGAACCTACAATAAGGCACTTACACCAGGGCCAGGCAAGACCACGCTTTGCCCCGAGAACGGAAGGCGCAACCGCCAAAAAGGCCGTAGCGACAGTAGTCAAACTCGAGATCGAAGGCATTGTAGTGAGTGTGTTAGAGCTTGGGAAGTATGCAGAAAAGACCGGATGCTCTTCAACCGATGAGGCGCGACTTCATTTATACCTCTGTAGAGATATTACGCATCACGAACGTTAATTGGCGGCGAAGCACGTTTTACGGTCTCGGACAGGTCGGGTTGTACGCGCGGGCGGCTAAGGGCGCTAGACGCCTGAACATTCCCATATCGCGAAGTCTTCGGATCAAGTGCACAAACACAACATGGAATCCATAAGACTATTATGGAAACATAGCCGCTGAGGTGCTTCGGGGACCACGGCGAAAGGGCGCGAACTGATGCGCTTGAATAGGCGGCCTCGCTAAACGTTTGTGGACGACCGCTTATGAAGATGCCAAGGCTTCGCGCACGTGACTTGAGTTCAGAAATACATTGTAAACTATTTACAGCTATTAATACATTCACACCATCTCGTCGATTGTCGTCTAAGAAGAAGTCAGTAATGACCGCAGTCACTGATGGTAGTGAATCCTAACCTGAAGATATTTGATCTGGCCTCGGCACCAGGCTTTGAACTCGTCCTTCCTAACGACCTCTTCGCCCCATGGACCTTGTCCGTCCCCGCGCTTCTTCTTGAGCTCTTCTGACTGCCGGTTGAAGCGCTCAGCCAGAAGGTCGAGTCGGTATGTAGACCACTAGAAGAAGGTGTCTCGTATCACATCGCCTCGAGGGTAAATGAGAACTTACCTCGTAATAAAGTTCATTCAAATTTGCAACTGGACGAATAGTGGTGAGAACGGAATCATCCCTTGCCATGGGGTCTTTTGCTCGGAACGATGTAACCTTTTCACCTATGTTTCAGTCGAGTTCTCGTAGATGATTGTATGTAAATTCACCATTGTGACGCGCTCGGGGGCACCGAATGCACCCAGTGCGACATGATCGATATATCGGCCCTGGAGCATAATCGCCCAACCCATCTGTGGGCCGCGAACTTTCTTAATAGTTCCATCGGCACATGCAAGACCAGTCTCTCCGCCTTGCATCGTAGTCGCATCGGAAAGCATCACCACACACACCCATCTATTATCTCATTAGTCTTGTCAATAATGCGACGCATATAAACACTTACGGATAAGAGTCCCGGTGCCAGCCCACTACAGCCTTCTTGGTGTCGTGTTCGGGCGCTGTATGCTCAACAGATGCCGAATCCGCAACCACTGGGTCAGGTATCGGTTGAGGGTTCATGGCGACCACCGGGCTACGGAGCTCCGCATCGTCGCCTTCGCTCTCAGAATCGCTCTCGGTGCTTGGGACGAGAGGTGGAAGGTTGTTTGCGCCAGGAACTAGCACAGGTACTACGCTCTCCATCTTGGTCACAGGTGCCTCGGCATGCAATGGCTCACGCCCAAGCTTGGAAAGCGTATCAGGGCCGAAGGTGAGTTGGACATTGACATGGCCAAGCTAAGTCACCCATGTGAGCACGAAGTCCAATTTACACTCGTTCAAGCCAATACACACCTCATATGGCATAATTGGTACTAGATCGATCCCCGCAGCCTCAGACATTGCGCGCAGAGTCTCAGGGTGGGTCCACATGGACTCGATGAAAGGGGCGAACCCATGTCGAGAAGACATGCCTCGGATTTGACATGGAGCCAAATCGGATCTGGGTTAACGGCACAAGCTTAGTCAATAGTTCTGGCCTGCAGAATGGGGTTGGAGCGAGTTTACGTATGGGTGCAGCGGTCGAGGACATGTCGAGAGAAAACTTCTTCTCGCATGGCACGGACGCCTTCTTCGCTAAGGAGCGGGAAGGGCTGGCAATGGAATGAATGTCTGGGGTCGTCGTTATAAATGTAGGAGGCGCACCTGTGTTATGCCAATGGGGGCGATTCCTTCACCTTGTTTTCCGAGCTGCTCCATAGTGATATGAGACTCGGGAGGAGCATAAGCAAGATGCACAGCGGGGTCGAATTCAGCAGACATAGCGAGCAAGAGGGGGGAGACGCTGTATTCCGAGTTCGCCTTCTCCACAGTATATATAGTCTTCTCAGTAGAGTTGAAACTCGTAGCAGACGGCGCCGATTGGATTTCCTAGAGCTAGAATAGCGAAGAGAACCCAGCTCCCATAACCAATCTGTCAGGATATCTAGGTGGAGGTGACGCTCGAGGAGACGAAGAAGGCAAATCCGAAAAGCGTATTACGTTCCTCACACGTCTATCTCCTATTCGAGGGGTCACACGACTCCATCGGTGCTGGCGCGATTGGGTGCGATATCAATTTCGGTGGAGAGATAGGAATTTGCGCTAAGCGGTGGAAAGGAAGACTTGGTGTGGTGGTCGTCCTTATCTTGGACCTGGCTAGATTCAAGATTTAAATTGGCTTATCTAATCTTATCGGTCATGTGACTGGGAGATCTCGCTGAGTGCCTCCATGTCCAACCTCCGGGGAGCGCTCTTTGCCCTTCGAGCCCTAGTCAAACCGGGTCTCATAGTCCCAGGAATAAAAGTAGATAGTGAGCACGTATATTTCAACTCTGTTTCTCTGGCTAATATTTTCTAGCCATCGCTCGTCTCGACTTTGTGGCGCTCAGAAATGCAGGGTACACTGGAGCTGTATTTGACAGAGACAATTGCCTCGTATGTAGCCTTCCACATTTCATACGTAAATTACTTAACTTATTTCTAGACGTTGCCACATCAAGATACGATCGTACCAGAGATCGCTGTAGGTCCTATCCCTGTCGGAGAATTTAATCTAACCCACCTCCTTAATGTGTAGGATGCGTGGGCGCAATGCAAGGCGACATTTGGTCCCGAGAACATAGTAATCGTGAGTAATTCGGCCGGGACGAGGGATGATCCATTGGGGATTCAGGTGAGCCGATCCTACCTAGACAAGTAGAGATCTCACGTATGGTATAGATGGAATCGCTGTCGCATCACCTGGGAGTCCCAGTATTGCGGCACACCGTGAAGAAACCTGTATGCGGCAAAGAAATCCTGAGGTACTTTG
>JANWGL010006526.1:0-10660 GCA_025200755.1 Ceratobasidium sp. C01 | reverse complement strand
GCTGCAGTGGATCGCCTAGAGAGGTGCATATGATTACATTGGTCATGTGGCGAGGTGGCATTGGAAAAATGCACATGTTAATCACGGACACCACATGGCGGATGCAGACAGCGGATGTAGGCGCCTATATCCGTGTATCCGAGTATCGGAATTAGTGCGGATGCATCAGGATCAGGTAATGCACGTGGCCGGATCCCGGTCGAAATTGTTTGCGGACGACCAACTGGGATAGAAGCAATGGGATCGTGTGGTGCATCTTCCTGTGGATATCGGCTGCGATATGGAATTATATTTAAAAGGTCGACTTCTTCTCTTTGAACTCTAGCCCTCCTCACAATGGCCGACAGCAAGGTGAACGTCCACCCTGACACCCAGCCCACTGGTCTCTACGGCACTCCCGAGCTACCCCAAGGGACTCGCACTACCGCTGTCGACGAGAAGATGGCTCGGGAACGATCACTCGAGTCTGGGTCTATCAGCGAGAAGCGAGTACCTGCCCCCGACGCTCACGCTATTGCAGCTGAGCACGACGAAGAGGAGGCCGAGCATCGACGAGCTGAACGACGGACCTTCTACCAGAGATTCAGGCCATTCATTCTTGCTGGCTCCGTACTCCTCATCCTCGGCTGGTGGATCTCGGCTACCATCCTCGAGGCTACGCGTCACCGATGGTAAGCGAATATCTCATTAGCCGATATCATATGCTCATTTTGCTCTAGGATTGTCCAGACCCTCTTCGCTTGGTCCTTCATTGCTCTCATCGCCTTCCGTTACATCCCCAACTCTGTCATCACCAAACCTGTCGGCGCTGTATGGCAGCCGCTTATTAGCAAGCCCTTCTTCTCGCTCTCGTATCGCGTTCGCCTTGCTATCGGCTGGGGATGTCTTCTTGCTATCGTCTTTGGCTCGGCGTTTGGGTTCCCTCTACCAGAGGGCACGGGCTATGGCGACCGAGCCATCTCCGTGTTTGGCTTATTCGTCTTTACCAGCGGCTTCTACCTGAGTTCGCGGCACCGCAATCACATCCCTTGGTGAGTCTGACGTCATCACACACTGGGCGCTTACTGACATACTTGAAGGCCCACCGTCATCGTTGGTCTGTTCATGCAGCAAGTTGTCGCGATCTTCGTCCTGAGGACCGATGCCGGTTTCAAAATCTTCCTCTGGGTCGCAACCCTCGCCTCCGACTTCCTTAACCAGGCTACTCCCGCCGCTGGTTTCTTCTTCGACACCGAGACGACCGCGAAACACTGGTTCTTCGTCAACACCCTCGGCGCGATCATTTTCTTCATCGCATTCGTCCAGATGATGTACTACCTCGGCGTGATGCAGTGGATGATCAAGAAATTCGCGTGGTTCTTCTTCAAGACTATGAACGTTTCTGGTGCCGAAGCTGTCGTCGCCGCCGCCTCTCCTTGGATCGGTCAGGGAGAGTCTGCTTGCCTTGTCCGTCCGTTCGTCGACCTCATGACCGACTCCGAGATCCACTTGACCATGACCTCCGGTTTCTCCACCATCGCTGGTTCCGTGTTCGCGGCGTACGTGAGCTTCGGAGTTCCTCCGCAAAACCTGGTCACTTCCTCGGTCATGTCTATCCCTGCATCGATCGCCATCTCCAAGATGCGTATCCCTGAAATGGACGAGCCTCTTACCCGTGGCCAAGTCGTCATCGACCAGGGTCATGAAGAAAAGGGTGGACGACCAGCGAACGCCTTGCACGCATTCTCCAAGGGTGCTACATTCGGTCTCATTGTCGCCGGTCAAATTCTGTGCAACGTGTTGACTGTCCTCGCGCTCGTGTACACTATCAACGGACTCCTCACTTGGGTCGGCCGCGGATTCGGCATTCACCACCTCACACTCGATCTCATTTTCGGATACATGTTCTACCCTATCACCTTCCTCCTCGGTGTTCCCCGCGCAGAACTGCTCCGCGTCGCAAGGCTCCTGGCGACCAAGCTTGTTGCGAACGAGTTCGTAGCCTATATGGCGTTGGCTGAGCAACACGCCGCGAACCCCTTCTCTCCTCGGGCGTATACGATCATCTCGTACGGGCTTTGTGGATTTGCAAACTTGGGTGAGGCTCGCGTTTCTTTTAGTCTTATGTTGCGGTGTAAAAGCCAGAGTGGGAGTACCAGATCTGACACTATTTTGTGTTTCATTAGGTTCGTTGGGTATCCAAATCGGTGTATTGGGTGCACTCGCGCCGTCTCGAGGAAAAGTTATCGCGCGGGTCGCGCCATCTGCTATGATCTGTGGATTCGTGAGTACCCTCCCCCTATTTCATTCCATGCAGGTGACTGACTGTTGGCGCGGGATAGCTTTCAACACTTCAAACCGCAGGTATTGCGGGTATGCTTGTTTAAGTTTTGTTGTTGTTTTGTGGGGTCGATGTGTACCGCTCAGTTATTTGGCGCTTTTTGTGTACGTTTTGCGGGTAGATTATTGTAATGGAATTTTCTTCGATTTATCAAAACCGTTACCTGTCGAGATGGCGCTTCATCTGAGTGGAACTGCACAGGTTCATGGGCGGTTACCGTTGCTATAAACTTTCGGCGCTTGTTGTCAGCCACTCGTGACACTCCTACCCACCCATGAAGCTATCCACCCTCTTGTGCTGAGACACGGATGTGTTTTACCAAGGGGCCCTTGTTGTGCTCTACCTTGAAAACACCGAGACCAACAGGGAGGATGCCGAGTCCAGATATGGTAACACTAAGCGCCGTGTACCACACTAAGAAATGCTTGCCAATGTCTTCGTGTTCTGGACTACCCATGTCAGTGTCCGCGACGATCACCCACTATCTACTTCATTGAATTTTTTAATCCTAAAATAGATAAAATGAATCTGCCCGCATGTCAGATCCCTTGCTCATTTTCGGATTCAATTTTGTTTCGTTATACGCATATATACATCTAGTTTACTTCCTTCAAGACGGCTGGTCACCGTTATCCACTTGCCGGGTCGAAAATAGCATATCTAGCAGGCCATCTAAAGTACCCGGGGGGTATTTCTGTAACGAAACGGTTCTTCAAGAATGGTCGATGGAGTGCTGAGAGATGCAGTTAACTTGCCAGAGCGGTTGAGTTGACCGGTAGAATGAAGGATTGGGTGTGCAAACATAGCCTAATGTTGTTAATGAGACTTGAGGAGTTGTGCAAGACGTTGTACTAGACCGGAGGGAAGTGGCCTTGGCGAATATTTAGCCGACTCGAGGGAGCAAATGCTAGCTAATGCCGCAAAGTGTGTTCTAATCAGGCTCCCCCGTAGGGAGGCACGAAAGATCCCTGGACTCAACATGGGAATTGCTCCCGCTGCTCCGGTAGAGAGAAAATATGACATACCTGGGCTTAATGGTAAAAGTAGGGGGCTTGCTTATCCGACGGCGGCTGCTAATTACCGCTCCATCGGGAGCGCACGGCAAATTCGAGCATTATATCTAGAAATTATTATGATAGATACGCGTAATCAAGAACTCACGATGCGGAGGCTTATCACAGACGGAGAAGAGAACCGCGAGAACACCATTACAGCCAGACGAGTGCCTGGCTGAGAAGTCCGAGGTTCTCGTCGCTTTGGCCCAGATGATTGTCGATCTGGATACGCACTTGACTGGGTTCCAGTCGAGATCTGACAATCAAATGAGATAGGGGCGTTGGGATCAGGTGGTAATACGAGATTATATTTCAAGGCCTGACTTTCCAGGAGAGACAAGTGTAGGCCGAATAGTTCCAGGGGTAGATCGATGATTGGTTAGAGGGAGATACATATGTGGCTAACACCGGAAACAAGCGAGCAGGGCTGAGGGCTTTCGAGCTGCAGTGGGTCACCTAGACAGGCACCCATGATTGCGCTGATTATGTGGCGAGGTGGCTCGGCAGATCGGCGGATGCAGGCAGCGGGAACATTTGGATTCATCCGGCGATCCGAGTATCGGAACTCTCCCGGATGACAAGGAGTCAGGGTATGCCTCTGGCTCGATGCCTGTCGAATTTGTTTGTGGGCGACAACATGGGATGGGAACGTGCATCTCCTTTGGATATCGGCTGTGATATGGAATGATACTTAATGGTCGACTAGTTCTCTCTGGACTCTATCCCCCCTCACCATGGCTGAAAGCAAGGTGGACGTTCACCCCGACACTCAGCCTGTTGGTCTCGACAGCGCCACCGAGCCACCTCAAAAAGCTCGCACTACCGCTGTCGACGACAAGATGGTCCGAGAACGATCACTCGAGTCTGGATCTATTAGCGAAAAGCGAGCACCTGCCCCCGATGCTCACGCTATTGCAGCTGAGCATGACGAAGAGGAAACTGAGCGCCGTCGGGTCGAACGACGAACCTTTTATCGGAGATTCAGGCCATATATCCTTGCGGGGTCTGCTCTTATTATCCTCGGTTGGTGGATCTCGGCTACTATCCTCGAGGCTACGCGTCATCGGTGGTAGGCAATATTCTCGTTATCCAATACCATCTGCTTATTCTGCTCTAGGATCGTCCAGACCATCTTCGCTTGGTCCTTCATCGCCCTCATCGCCTTCCGTTACATTCCCAACTCGGTCATCACCAAACCAGTCGGTGCTGTATGGCAGCCGCTTATTAGCAAGCCCTTCTTCTCGCTCTCGTATCGCGTTCGCCTTGCTATCGGCTGGTGCTGTCTCCTCGCTATCGTCTTTGGCTCGGCGTTTGGGTTCCCCCTACCAGAGGGCACCGGTTATGGTGACCGCGCCATCTCCGTGTTTGGCCTATTC
This sequence comes from Ceratobasidium sp. C01, assembly GCA_025200755.1. Classification (NCBI taxonomy): domain Eukaryota; kingdom Fungi; phylum Basidiomycota; class Agaricomycetes; order Cantharellales; family Ceratobasidiaceae; genus Ceratobasidium; species Ceratobasidium sp. C01. Next base: position 5,909 of record JANWGL010006526.1, on the reverse strand, counting down.
GTCTTCACCAGCGGCTTTTACCTGAGTTCGCGGCACCGCAATCACATCCCTTGGTGAGTCTAGCGCCACCCACTCCGACGGCGCTTATTGACATGTTTGAAGGTCCACTGTGCTCGTCGGCCTGTTCATGCAGCAAGTTGTCGCGATCTTCGTCCTGAGGACCGATGCCGGTTTCAAAATCTTCCTCTGGATCGCCACCCTCGCCTCCGACTTCCTTAGCCAGGCTGGTCCCGCTGCCGGTTTCTTCTTCGACCCCGAGACGACCGCGAAACATTGGTTCTTCGTGAACACCCTCGGCGCGATCATTTTCTTCATCGCGTTCGTCCAGATGATGTACTACCTCGGCGTCATGCAGTGGGTAATCAAAAAGATTGCTTGGTTCTTCTTCAAGACTATGAACGTGTCTGGCGCCGAAGCCGTCGTTGCCTCTGCATCCCCATGGGTTGGCTTGGGAGAGTCTGCTTGCCTTGTCCGTCCGTTCGTCGATCTCATGACCGACTCCGAGATCCACTTGACCATGACCTCCGGTTTCTCCACCATCGCCGGGTCTGTGTTTGCCGCGTACGTGAATTTCGGGGTTCCACCTCAGAACTTGGTCACTTCCTCGGTCATGTCCATCCCTGCCTCGATCGCGATTTCCAAGATGCGTATCCCTGAAATGGACGTGCCTCTTACCCTTGGCCAAGTCGTCGTCGACCAAGGCCACAAAGAAAAAGGAGGCAGACCAGCAAACGCCTTGCATGCTTTCTCAAAGGGCGCGCTCTTCGGTCTCATTGTCGCCGGTCAGATTATATGCAACGTACTCACAGTGCTCGCGCTCGTGTACACCATTAACGGACTGCTTACTTGGATTGGCCGCGGGTTTGGGATCCACCACCTCACGCTCGACCTCATTTTCGGATACGTGTTCTACCCGATTACGTTCCTCATCGGCGTCCCCCGCGCAGAGCTCCTTCGTGTCTCACGGCTCTTTGCGACCAAGCTTATTGCGAACGAGTTCGTAGCGTATATGGCGCTATCCGAGCAACATGCTGCGAACCCGTTTTCTCCTCGCGCATATACGATCGTTTGTTACGGACTTTGTGGATTTGCGAACCTGGGTGAGGCTTGCGTTTCTTCAGTCCCTATATTGTGGTATAAAGGCTAGATTTGGAGTATTGGACCTGATACTATTTACGCCTTGCTAGCTTCGTTGGGTATTACGATCGGTGTTTTGAGTGCGCTCGCGCCATCTCAAGGAAGAGTCATCGCCCAAATCGCGCCGTCCGCCATGATTTGTGGATTCGTGCGTCCCCCTTTATTCCACTCCCAAACAGACAACTGAATATTGGCACGAATAGCTTTCAACACTTCAGACCGCGGGGATTGTGGGTATGCTTGTTTAAGTTTTGTTTAAGTTCTGTGGAGGCAAAGTGCACCGCTCAGTTATTTGGTGTTCTGTGTATACGTTTTGTGGACAGGTTACTGGAATGGCATTTGTTTTCGAATTCTTGAAGCAGTACTTTGGAGGTAGCCGGCGCTTAATACGAGTGGGACTGTACAGTTTGAGATTGAGACCAACCCTCGGCGCTTAATAGTAATCACTGGTGACATCCCCCAGTAACATCCATCAGGTGATGGGGTTGGGAGACAAGGTGCATGAGTAGGTGGGGTCGCTGTTGCCCGAAGAATTGTCCAAGGATGGTAGTAAACCAACGCAGCCTGTTGATGGTCGACATTGCGTTTGAGTGCGTACATGGTTCAAAGATCGGTTATTTACTGATTTCGATCTTAATTGTGGTGTACTGGTGATACACTCGTGACTTCTGGATCTGTTCACTTGTGGGAATGAACATCAGGTTCGAACTCAGTCCTCAATCTCAAAGTAAGCCCCTCCTCAGGGTTCACTTGCTTACGTATCTCCTTCCACCACGGCCTTCGGTTCGGGTTTTCTTGTTTCTCATTATCGAGGATGCCCACCACCCAAAGCGATAATTACTACTTCCCTCGGGGTGATTTAGTCCTCCAGGTTGGTATGCCATCCATTCGTACAATACTCCAATGAAAATTTCTGAGAGAGATTGTGTATCTGTTCTTGATCCCTGGTAGGTCGAGGGTACGCTATTTAGAGTGCACCAAGATATCATGGTGCTTCACTCGGGATTCTTTGAAGCTATGTACTCCACACCTTCAAGCGATGCCAAGGAAGGGACGTCCGACGATAGCCCACTGCGTCTTCCAAAGGATCTGTGCTCAGCCCATGCATTTACGATGATATGCAAATTTTTGTATCAGCCGTGCGTGTGTCGTTCTCTCTTGAATTTCCATTTGATTGACATTGCATTCGTTTTATACAGTATCGTGGGTGTTCTTCCTACTGTTACGGTGAAAGAGCTCGACGTATGGGAACCTGTCTTGGACGCCACCATCGCGTTGGAGTTCCTCGGCATTCAGAAGAATATCGCAAACCAGCTTCGCGCCGACAAGAAAAACTTCCTCACATCAACCCCACGAATACTCAAAATTGCCAACCGCATCGACAACGATGAACTAAAGTGGGATTGCTACTATGAATTCATCTACCGGGTTCTACCTTTATCTTTCTCCGGGTTCGCTTTTCTTGAGGCGTCAGACCTGTCCGCCATTACTCACGTACGCGAACTGGTGCGAGACGATATCTGGAATCTTTCCCACAACGACATCGAAACGAGCAAATGCTGCAGGACTGTTAACAGCTGTTCTCAAAGTATTCTTCGCCTGATCCACCAACAAGTGGGGAAGCGTAACCAAGCATCTATGACGAGTATATTTGACATTTCGGAAGCCTCTAACTCCTGCCCCCACTGCGACTCTCGGCGATCTGAGTTGGCGAGCGCTTGTCGAGCCAAGAGATTGGACGAGAAGGTCCGCAAATGGGTAACGGATCTACAGTATCACAATATTGCAGCCGAAAATGGCAAAGCAACGAAGCCGGCAGATTGACGAAGCTCTACTTGAACTACCTCTTCTACAGAAGTGCTCGTGGCCGCCGTACGCTCTATTTTCATATATTTATACAAGTCTGTATCATCCCCTACTATTTAGTTTCGTATATTCATGTATAGGTTGTGTATAGATACATGAGTAACCAAGTTGTCGACGCTTACAGCACGCTGTGATCCCCATCAGACGAAACGCCGGGCTTGGAGGGCCTAATAGGGGCCAAGGGCCCCTGGAGTGATGCTCACGGACTTCGAGCTGTGCAGAACGTCAAAGAACACACGATAATGAATAAGATTCTAAGCAGAGTATCAAAAAAACGCACGCATTTTACGCATTTAACCAGCTCATATGCAATCATCCCTACTGATTTCCGCAGTGCGGTCTTTTTTTCAAGCTCAAACGCACTGGTGGGAGGTTGAGAAGTGGTAGGGAGCGGTAAAACATCATAGTCGCCTAGTCAATTGACCCGACCAGCCGAGCCCCCGCCAAATCACCCGGGCTGCAACTTTGCGTACACGAAATTAAGTGCCGGGGATATCCCTATGTAAATTCAAAAGGTTTGAGGTGGTCCATAAATTGAGACGAAACACCGATTAGGTATATCTGTGAGGTGTGCCGAATCACATTTATTGATAGCACACTAAGTATATTCTACATGTTGTGACCAAGGGGATACAAAAGCAGGTCCGGGCTGTCTTCGAAGAACACACAAGCCCGTCCTTATATCAGCGCATATATGCTTTAGGGTACTTGTAGCACCGTCGACGGTCCTGCGAGGCGGAAAACGCTTATCTTATGCACCACGTCTGAAGTACCCTTGGCAAGGGAGACCATAAACGGCCGCGTAAGTGCAGTAACTATAATTAGGCATATATCCTTCTTTCCAAGTCCGCGCATTGTGCATGCATCGCGCAACGTAGAAAATGTGAGTTTCGCCGAGACCGAGTAACGCCCTCGTGACAGAGAGCAAGTGGGAAGACGGGATTATATCTCTACGGCAGTGACAAAACAGCGCTGGCGAGGGAACAGTAGCAAGGTGGTGGTCGTGCGCACGTTATCCAAGTACAGTAACTACACAAACCACAGTAACTGATTCACGTGATTTGTAACTGACACGATTTTGCGTGACGCTATTGCAAATAATTCCGACCCCCGCAGTTACCTTGCTTCTGCAAGGTGATTCTTACCAGGATGTCTATCACTCGAAGCGACAAATACTACTTCCCTCGAGGCGACCTATTCCTTCAGGTTAGTATATTGTTTATTCGCGCTCGAGCTTAATTGAGCAGATCTCACAGGTCGAAAATACTCTGTTTCGAGTACACCAAGACATTATGGTGTTTCGCTCAGGATTTTTCGAGGCCATGTACTCCACACCGTCAAATGATGCCAAGGAAGGGGCTTCCGACGACAGCCCGCTGAATATCCCAAAGGATTTGTGCTCAGCCCAGGCATTTACGATGATATGCAAGTTTCTGTATCAGCCGTACGTGTATCACTTCCCCTTGATTTTCGGAGTGATTAACGTAGCACTAATTGTATATAGTGTATTGGGTGTCCTTCCCACGGTGACCATGGCGGAGCTCGACATATGGGAACCTGTATTATACGCTGCCGTTGCGTTGGAGTTCCCCGGCATTCAGGAGAACATTACGAGTCAGCTTCGTGCCGAGAAGAAAGACTCCTCCACGTCGACGTCCCGACTGCTCAAAATCGCCAACCGCATCAACAACGACGAACTAAAATGGGATTGCTACTACGAATTCATCTACCGGGTTCTACCCCCATCATTATCCGAGCTCGCTTGTCTCGAGACATCCGAAATGATAATTATCATGCAGGTGCGCGAGTTAGTGCGAGACGACATCTGGAATGTTACCCGCATGGAAACGAGCGAACACTGCAGGACTTCAAGTTGTTCTCAACAAATTCTTCTCCTGGTCCGCCAACGGATGGGGAAGCGCAATCAAACTTCACTGGTTGGCAGTATATTCGACATTCCGAAATCTCCCAAATTGTGCGCTCTCTGCGACTCCCAGCGATCTGAGTTGGCAAGCGGTTGTCGGGCCAAGAGATTGGACGAGAAGGTCCGCAAATGGGTAGCGGATATGTGATGTCGCGGGGTTGGCATCGAAAACAACGAACCGGTCTAATCAGCGAACTAGCGATTCTACTCAAACTACTTGTTTCATTGGGGTGCTCGCCGTCGCCGCCCACTTCATTCTGGTTCATTTCGACCAAGTCTGTTTCATTTTATATCATTCCTGCTGTTTAATTCTCATATTTATAATTATTGTATATATATGAGTACTTCTTATAATAGCATTGTGATTAGCAAGGTGGTGTTTTGAAAGATTGACAACACAACTACGCACTGTAGCCACAAGATTACGTCATCATTCCAATCTGAACCTTAATGGGTGACCATGAGGGTTTCGTCAACCCCGTTCAACTGAACACCAACCCATCAGAGGGCTTTGGTTTCCCCGCATCCAGAAGATGACTACTTCTCGACACCCCAAATATTACTTTGCTAGAGGCGATGTAGTGATTCAGGTGCGTTGGGACACTTAATCTAGCACCGCAGATTTGGACGTAGTAACACCTTCCTGGATTCGTCACAGGTGGAGGAAACACTTTTCAAGGTCCATCGCGACATTATAGAGCCCCATTCGGGCTTCTTTGAAAGATTTTTTTCTACTCCGTCGAGCGATGATGCGAAGGGCATGTCGGATGAAAGCCCATTACAACTTCCTAAGAACTTGTGTTCCGCCCAGGCGTTTGCAATGCTTTGTAAATTCTTTTACCCAAGGTGAGTCTACTGGATTTATTTTCGTTATACCTAACTTACGTTCAAACAGCGCCTTGGGCAGTCTTCCCATCGTAGATGCCAAGAATCTAGAGCAATGGGAACCTGCCCTAGACGCGGCACTGGCATTACAAATTCC
>JANWGL010006525.1:0-13401 GCA_025200755.1 Ceratobasidium sp. C01 | reverse complement strand
GCTGCAGTGGATCGCCTAGACAGGTGCATATGATTACATTGGTCATGTGGCGAGGTGGCATTGGAAAAATGCACATGTTAATCACGGACACCACATGGCGGATGCAGACAGCGGATGTAGGCGCCTATATCCGTGTATCCGAGTATCGGAATGAGTGCGGATGCATCAGGATCAGGATATGCACGTGGCCGGATCCCGGTCAAAATTGTTTGCGGACGACCAACTGGGATAGAAGCAATGGGATCGTGTGGTGCATCTTCCTGTGGATATCGGCTGCGATATGGAATTATATTTAAAAGGTCGACTTCTTCTCTTTGAACTCTAGCCCTCCTCACAATGGCCGACAGCAAGGTGAACGTCCACCCTGACACCCAGCCCACTGGTCTCTACGGCACTCCCGAGCTACCCCAAGGGACTCGCACTACCGCCGTCGACGAGAAGATGGCTCGGGAACGATCACTCGAGTCTGGCTCTATCAGCGAGAAGCGGGCACCTGCCCCCGACGCTCATGCTATTGCGGCCGAGCACGACGAAGAGGAGGCTGAGCATCGACGACTCGAACGACGAACCTTTTACCAGAGGTATAGGCCATTCATTCTTGCTGGCTCCGCACTCCTGATCCTCGGTTGGTGGATCTCGGCTACCATCCTCGAGGCTACGCGTCACCGATGGTAAGCGAATATCTCGTTAGCCGATATCATACGCTCATTTTGCTCTAGGATTGTCCAGACCATCTTCGCTTGGTCCTTCATCGCTCTCATTGCCTTCCGTTACATCCCCAACTCGGTCATCACCAAACCCGTCGGTGCTGTATGGCAGCCGCTCATTAGCAAGCCCTTCTTCTCGCTTTCCTACCGCGTTCGCCTTGCTATTGGCTGGTGCTGTCTCCTCGCTATCGTCTTTGGCTCGGCGTTTGGGTTCCCCCTACCAGAGGGCACCGGTTATGGCGACCGAGCCATCTCCGTGTTTGGCCTATTCGTCTTCACCAGCGGCTTTTACCTGAGTTCGCGGCACCGCAATCACATCCCTTGGTGAGTCTGACGTCATCACACACTGGGCGCTTACTGACATGCCTAAAGGCCCACGGTGATCGTCGGTTTGTTCATGCAGCAGGTCGTTGCTATCTTCGTCCTGAGGACCGATGCCGGTTTCAAAATCTTCCTCTGGATCGCCACTCTCGCCTCCGACTTCCTTAACCAGGCTACCCCTGCCGCTGGTTTCTTCTTCGACACCGAGACGACCGCGAAACATTGGTTCTTCGTGAACACCCTCGGCGCGATCATTTTCTTCATCGCATTTGTCCAGATGATGTACTACCTCGGCGTGATGCAGTGGATGATCAAGAAATTCGCGTGGTTCTTCTTCAAGACCATGAATGTCTCTGGTGCCGAAGCTGTCGTCGCCGCCGCCTCTCCTTGGATTGGTCAGGGAGAGTCCGCTTGCCTTGTCCGTCCGTTCGTCGATCTCATGACCGACTCCGAGATCCACTTGACCATGACCTCCGGTTTCTCCACCATCGCCGGTTCCGTGTTCGCGGCGTACGTGAGCTTCGGAGTTCCCCCGCAAAACCTGGTGACTTCCTCGGTCATGTCCATCCCTGCCTCGATCGCCATCTCCAAGATGCGTATCCCTGAAATGGACGAGCCCCTCACCCGTGGCCAAGTCGTCATCGACCAGGGTCATGAAGAAAAGGGTGGACGGCCTGCAAACGCCTTGCACGCTTTCTCCAAGGGTGCTACATTCGGTCTCATTGTCGCCGGCCAAATTCTGTGCAACGTGTTGACTGTCCTCGCGCTCGTGTACACTATCAACGGACTCCTCACTTGGGTCGGCCGCGGCTTCGGCATTCACCACCTCACGCTCGATCTCATTTTCGGATACATGTTCTACCCTATCACCTTCCTCCTCGGTGTCCCTCGCGCAGAGCTCCTCCGCGTTGCAAGGCTGCTAGCAACCAAACTCGTCGCAAACGAGTTCGTAGCCTATATGGCGTTGGCTGAGCAACACGCCGCGAATCCCTTCTCGCCTCGGGCGTATACGATCATCTCGTACGGGCTTTGTGGATTTGCAAACTTGGGTGAGGCTCCCGTTTCTTCTAGTCATGTGTTGCGGTGTAAAAGCCAGAGTGGGAGTACCAGATCTGACACTATTTTGTGTTTCGTTAGGTTCGTTGGGTATCCAAATTGGTGTATTGGGTGCTCTCGCGCCGTCTCGAGGAAAAGTTATTGCGCGGGTCGCGCCATCTGCTATGATCTGTGGATTCGTGAGTCCCTCACCCTGTTTCATTCCATGCAGGTGACTGACTGTTGGCGTGGGATAGCTTTCGACACTTCAAACCGCGGGTATCGCGGGTATGCTTGTTTAAGTTTTGTTGTTGTTTTGTGGGGTCGATGTGTACCGCTCAGTTATTTGGCGCTTTGTGTGTACGTTTTGCGGGTAGATTATTGTAATGGAATTTTCTTCGATTTATTAAAACAGTCGCCTGGGGAGATGGCGCTTAATCTGAGTGGAACTGTCCAGGCTCGCGGGTGTTACTGTTGCTATAAGCTTTCAGCGCTTGTTGTTAGCCACCCGTGACGCTCCTGCCCACTCATAGAGCTATCCAGCCTCTTTGTGCTGGACATGGATGTGTTATACCTGGGGCTTTTGTTATGATACTCCTTGAAAGCGCTGAGACCGACGGGGAGGATGACGAGTCTAGATCTGGTAACACTAAGCGCTATGTAACATACAAGGAAACGCTCGCCCATGTCTCCACACACTGGTTGGACTATCCATGCCAGCGCCAGCGACGATCACCCGCTATCCGCTCCATTGAATTTTTTGAGATCAAAATGCATAAAACAAACTTGTCCATCCGCCGGACATATTGCTCGTTTTTGGATTCAATTGTGTTACGCTACGTGCATATATACATTTACCTTACTTTCTTCAAGATGGCTGTTCAAAGTTATTCACTTGCCCGGACGAAATACCATATCTAATAGGCCGTCCGGGACGCCTGAGATATGGAGTGCTAGAATAAAATGGTCCCACAGGAATGGCCAACCGAGTGCTGAGATGCAGCAAACTTGCGAGAGCAGTCGAGTTGGCTATTAAGTAGAATGGAGATGGTGGTGTCATTGGGTGTTGAAACATAGCACAACGTTGCCAATGAGACTTGAGGAGTTGTACAAGACATTATATTAGACCGGAGGGAAGTGGCCTTGGTGAATCTTTGGCCGACCCGAGGGAGCAAATGCTGGCCAATGCCCCAAAGTGCGTTCTCATAGGCTCTCCCGCACGGAGGCACAACAGATTCTTGGGCTCAACATGGGGACTGCTCTCGCTGCTCCGGTAGAGAGAAAGTATGGCATACCTGGGCTTAATGGTAAAAGTAGGAGGCTTGCTTATCCGACGGCGGCTTACAATTACCGCTCCATCGGGAGCGCACGGCAAATTCGGGAATTATATTAAGAAATTATTATGTTAGATACGCGTAATCAAGAACTCACGATGTGGAGGCTTATCACAGACAGAGAAGAGAACCGCGAGAACGCCATTACAACCAGACGAGTGCCTGGCAGAGAAGTCCGAGGTTCTCGTGGCTTTGGCTCGTAGGATTGTCGATCAGGGTGCGCACTTGGCTGGATCCCATTCGACATCGGAGGATCAAATGGGATAGGGGGGTTGAGATCAGGTGGTAATGCGAGATTATATTTCAAGGCTTGATTTTCCAGGAGAGACAAGTGTAGGCCGAATAGTTCCAGGGGTAGATCGATGATTGGTTAGAGGGAGATACATATGTGGCTAACACCGGAGACAAGCGAGCAGGGCTGAGGGCTTTCGAGTTGCAGTGGGTCACCTAGACAGGCACCCATGATTGCGCTGATCATGTGGCGAGGTGGCTCGGCAGATCGCGGATGCAGGCAGCGGGAACATTTGGATCTATCCGGCGATCCGAGTATCGGAACTCTCCCGGATGGCATGCAGTCAGGGTATGCCTCTGGCTGGATGCCTGTCGAATTTGTTTGTGGGCGACAACATGGGATGGGAACGTGCATCTCCTCTGGATATCAGCTGCGATATGGAATTATACTTAAGGGTTGGCTAGTTCTCTCTGGACTCTATCCCCCCTCACCATGGCTGAAAGCAAGGCGGATATTCACCCCGACACTCAGCCTGCTGGTCTCGACGGCGCCACCGAGCCACCTCAAAAAGCTCGCACTACCGCCGTCGACGAAAAGATGGCCCGGGAACGATCACTCGAGTCTGGATCTATTAGCGAGAAGCGAGCACCTGCCCCCGACGCTCACGCTATTGCAGCTGAGCACGACGAAGAGGAGGCTGAGCGCCGTCGAGTCGAACGACGAACCTTTTATCAGAGATTCAGGCCATATATCCTTGCGGGGTCTGCTCTTATTATCCTCGGTTGGTGGATCTCGGCTACCATCCTCGAGGCTACGCGTCATCGATGGTAGGCAGTATTCTCGTTAGCCAATACCATCTGCTTATTCTGCTCTAGGATTGTCCAGACCATCTTCGCTTGGTCCTTCATCGCCCTCATCGCCTTCCGTTACATCCCCAACTCGGTCATCACCAAACCAGTTGGCGCCGTATGGCAGCCGTTCATCAGCGAGCCCTTTTTCTCGCTTTCTTACCGTGTTCGACTTGCTATCGGTTGGGGCTGTCTCCTCGCTATCGTCTTTGGCTCTGCATTTGGCTTCCCTCTGCCAGAGGGAACGAGTTATGGGGACCGTGCTATCTCCGTCTTTGGGTTGTTTGTCTTCACCTGCGGTTTCTATGCGAGCTCGAGGAACCGCTCGCACATTCCTTGGTGAGTTTAGCGCCACCCATCTCGACGGCACTTTTTGACCTGTTTGAAGGTCCACTGTGCTCGTCGGCCTATTTATGCAGCAGGTCGTCGCTATCTTTGTCCTGAGGACTGATGCCGGTTTCAAAATCTTCCTCTGGATCGCCACCCTCGCCTCCGACTTCCTTAGCCAGGCTGGTCCCGCTGCCGGTTTCTTCTTCGACCCCGAGACGACCGCGAAACATTGGTTCTTCGTGAACACCCTCGGCGCAATCATTTTCTTCATCGCATTCATCCAAATGATGTACTACCTCGGCGTAATGCAGTGGGTAATCAAAAAGATTGCTTGGTTCTTCTTCAAGACTATGAACGTGTCTGGTGCCGAAGCCGTCGTTGCTTCTGCATCCCCATGGGTTGGCTTGGGAGAGTCTGCTTGCCTTGTCCGTCCGTTCGTCGACCTGATGACCGATTCCGAGATCCATTTGACCATGACTTCCGGTTTCTCCACCATCGCCGGGTCTGTGTTTGCCGCGTACGTGAATTTCGGGGTTCCACCTCAGAACTTGGTGACTTCCTCGGTCATGTCCATCCCCGCCTCGATGGCGATTTCCAAGATGCGCATCCCTGAAATGGACGTGCCTCTTACCCTTGGCCAAGTCGTCGTCGACCAAGGTCACAAAGAAAAAGGAGGCAGACCAGCAAACGCCTTGCATGCCTTCTCAAAGGGCGCACTCTTCGGTCTCATTGTCGCCGGTCAGATTATATGCAACGTGCTCACCGTGCTCGCGCTCGTGTACACCATTAACGGACTGCTTACTTGGATTGGCCGCGGGTTTGGGATCCACCACCTCACGCTCGACCTCATTTTCGGATACGTGTTCTACCCGATTACGTTCCTCATCGGCGTCCCCCGCGCAGAGCTCCTTCGTGTCTCAAGGCTCTTTGCGACCAAGCTCATCGCGAACGAGTTCGTAGCGTATATGGCGCTATCCGAGCAACATGCTGCGAACCCCTTCTCTCCTCGCGCATATACGATCGTTTGTTACGGACTTTGTGGATTTGCGAACCTGGGTGAGGTTTGCGTTTCTTCAGGCCCTATATTGTGGTATAAAGGCTAGATTAGGAATATTGGATCTGATACTATTTACGCTTTGCTAGCTTCGTTGGGTATTACGATCGGTGTCTTGAGTGCGCTCGCGCCATCTCGAGGAAGAGTCATCGCCCAAGTCGCGCCGTCCGCCATGATTTGTGGATTCGTGAGTCCCCCTTTATTCTACTCCCAAGCAGACAACTGAATATCGGCACGAATAGCTTTCAACACTTCAGACCGCAGGGATTGTGGGTATGCTTGTTTAAGTTTTGTTTAAGTTTTGTGGAGGCGAAGTGTACCGCTCAGTTATTTGGTGTTCTGTGCATACGTTTTGTGGGCAGGTTGTTGGAATGGCATTTGTTTTCGAATTCTTGAAACAGTGCCTTGAAGGTAGCCGGCGCTTAATACGAGTGGGACTGTACAGTTTGAGATTGAGATTGAGACCAACCCTCGGCGCTTAATAGTAATCACTGGCGACATCCCCCAGTAACATCCATCAGGTGATGAGGTTGGGAGACAAGGTCCATGAGTAGGTGAGGTTGCTGTTGCCCAAAACATTGTCTAAAACCAACGCAGCCTGTTGATGATCGACATTGCGTTTGAGTGCGTGCATGGTTCAAAGATCGGTTATTTACTGATTTCAATCTTAATTGTGGTGTACCGGTGATACACTCGTGGCTTCTGGATCTGTTCTCTTGTAGGAATGAACACCAGGTTCGGACTCGCTCCTCAATCTTGAAGTAAGCCGCTCCTCAGGGTTCACTTGCTTACGTATCTCCTTCCACCACGGCCTTCGGTTCGGGTTTTCTTGTTTCTCATTATCGAGGATGACCACCACTCAAAGCGATAATTACTACTTCCCTCGGGGTGATTTAGTCCTCCAGGTTGGTATGCCGTCCATTCGTACAATACTCTAATGAAAATTTCTGAGAGAGATTGCGTATCTGTTCTTGATCCCTGGTAGGTCGAGGGTACGCTATTTAGAGTGCACCAAGATATCATGGTGCTTCACTCGGGATTCTTTGAAGCTATGTACTCTACACCTTCAAGCGATGCCAAGGAAGGGACGTCCGACGATAGCCCACTGCGTCTTCCAAAGGATCTGTGCTCAGCCCATGCATTTACGATGGTATGCAAATTTTTGTATCAGCCGTGCGTGCGTCGTTCCCTCTTGAATTTCCATTTGATTGACATTGCATTCGTTTTATACAGTACCGTGGGTGTTCTTCCTACTGTTACGGTGAAAGAGCTCGACGTATGGGAACCTGTCTTAGACGCCACCATCGCGTTGGAGCTCCTCGGCATTCAGAAGAATATCGCAAACCAGCTTCGCGCCGACAAGAAAAACTTCCTCACATCGACCCCCCGAATACTCAAAATTGCCAATCGCATCGACAACGACGAACTAAAGTGGGATTGCTACTATGAATTCATCTACCGGGTTCTACCTTTATCTTTCTCCGAGTTCGCTTTTCTTGAGGCGTCAGACCTGTCCACCATTACTCACGTACGCGAGCTGGTGCGAGACGATATCTGGAATCTTTCCCACAACGACATCGAAACGAGCAAATGCTGCAGGACTGTCAATACCTGTTCTCAAAGTATTCTTCGCCTGATCCACCAACAAGTGGGGAAGCGTAACCAAGCATCTATGACGAGTATATTTGACATTTCGGAAGCATCTAACTCCTGCCCTCACTGCGACTCTCGGCGATCTGAGTTGGCGAGCGCCTGTCGAGCCAAGAGATTGGACGAGAAGGTCCGCAAATGGGTAACGGATCTACAGTATGACAAGATTGCAGCCGAAAAGGGCAAATCAACGAAGCCGGCGGATTGACGAAGCTCTACTTGAATTACCTATTCTACAGAAGTACTCGTGGCCGCCGCAGGCTCTATTCTCGTATATTTATACCAAGACTGTATCATTCCCTACTATTTAATTTCGTATATTCATGTATGGGTTGTGTATAGATACATGAGTAACCAAGTTGTTGACGCTTACAGCACGCCGTGATCCCCATCAGACGAAACGCCGGGCTTGGAGGGGCCAAGTGCCCCTGGAGTGATGCTCACGGACTCCGAGCCTCTCCGAGCTGTGCAGAGTGTCAAAGAACACGCGGTAATGAATAAGATTCTAAGCAAAGCATCAGAAAAGGGCGGTATACTTTCTCGCAAATAGTAGAATATCCCGCATTTATCTTTTATAGTAAACATTCGTAAAGAGGCCGGTTCGTAGAGGAGCATGCATTAATGTAGTAGGTGCTCACCAAGGAGGAAGGAGCCTCGAGATGACCTGATATGGGTGTTCTTTCTGCTGGCGAAAGAAGCTTTCGCCCACTCGGGGAGCTATTATGGTCCCCGAGACGCTCGGGTTGACCATAACAGGACATCAGAGTTTCAGAGTCATTAAGTCAATAAATAGGGTAGCTCATATAAGCTTCTCAGGAATACCCTACGATGCTCAGGGATAGCTAAGGTAGTTGACTGTATGTGTCAAGTGTGAGCGAGTTAATCGGGGCTCCGAGCATCTATTATTAGATGTTGGCTTGGACGAAAGCAGGTCGGACTGTCTTCGAAGGACACGCAGGCCTGTCCTTATATCGGCGCATATATGCTTTAGGGTACTTATAGCACCGCTGGCGGTCCTACGAGGCGGAAAACCCTTATCTTATACACCATGTCTGAAGTAGGCTTGGCAAGGGAGACTATAAACGACCGCGTAAGTGTAGCAATTATACTTAGGCATCTATCCTTCTTTCCAAGTCCGAACATTGCAGCAAGTCCGAGAACCACGGGATATAATAATAGATCATTACTGATAGACAGTATGGAAGCTCATCACAGACAAAGAACCACGAGAACGCCTTTACGTTTGGACGGTTACCTAACCGAGAGGACCACGGCTCTCGTGGCTTTGGCCCGAATAACTATTGATCAGGGTATGTACGTGGCTGAATCCCGATTGAAATTGTTTGCGGACAACCGAACGGGACCGGGCGTGGGGACCGGGTGGCGGTATGAAATTATATATAAAGCTTCGACTGCTTCTCTGAGCTCTAGTCCTCTTCATTATGGCCAGCACGAACAAGGTGAACGTTCACCCCGACATTCAGCCACCAATCCCTACGGCTCCCCCGAGCTACCTCGAGGGGTTCTTACTACCACTCTCGAAGGCAAGATGGGTCAGGAACGCTTACCAGAGTCTGAATCTATCAGCGAGAAGCGAACACCTACCCACGGGCACGAAAAAGAGGAGACTGAGTGCCGCCGAACCAAACGACGCACCTTTTACCGGAAATTCAGGCCATACATCTTTGCTGGTTCTGTACTCCTCATTCCGGGCTGGTGGATCTCGGCTACCGCCCTCGAGGCTACGCGCCACCGCTGGTAGGCGAAAATCTTGTTAATCAATGCCGTCTACTTATTCTGCTCAAGGATCGTCCAGACCATCTTCGCTTGGTCCTTCATTGCCCTTATCGCCTTTCGCTACATTCCCAACTCGGTCGTTACCAAACCAATCGTTGCTGTATGGCAGCCGCTTATTAGCAAGCCCTTCTTCTCGCTTTCCTACCGCGTTCGTCTTGCTATTGGCTGGTGCTGTCTCCTCGCTGTCGTCTTCGGCTCTGCGTTCGGCTTCCCTCTACCAGAGGGCACAGGCTATGGCGACCGCGCCATCTCCGTGTTCGGGCTGTTTGTCTTTACCTGTGGCTTTTATGCGAGTTCGAGGAATCGCTCGCACATCCCCTGGTGAGTCCGGCACCATTCACCTCAACTAATGCTTATTGACGCATATAAAGGCCGACCGTGATTGTCGGTTTGTTCATGCAGCAGGCCGTTGCCATCTTCGTCTTGAGGACTGACGCTGGTTTCAAAATCTTCTTGTGGATCGCGACTCTCGCTTCCGACTTCTTCAACCAGGCTACTCCCGCTGCTGGTTTCTTATTCGACCCTGAGACGATTGCCAAGCACTGGTTCTTTGTCAATACTTTTGCCGCAATACTTTTTTTCATCGCATTCGTGCAGATGATGTACTATCTTGGGGTCATGCAGTGGATGATAAAAAAGATCGCCTGGTTCTTCTTCAAGACCATGAATGTCTCTGGTGCCGAAGCTGTCGTCGCCGCCGCATCCCCTTGGGTCGGTCAGGGGGAGTCTGCGTGCCTCGTCCGCCCATTCGTCGACCTGATGACCGACTCCGAGATCCACTTGACCATGACCTCCGGTTTCTCCACCATTGCCGGCTCCGTGCTCGCTGCGTACGTGAACTTTGGAGTTCCGCCTCAGAACTTGGTCACTTCTTCTGTTATGTCTATCCCCGCCTCGATCGCAATCTCCAAGATGCGTATCCCTGAGATGGACGAGCCTCTTACTCTTGGTCAAGTCGTCCTCGATCGAGGCCACGAGGAAAAGGGGGAGCGTCCCGCCAACGTTCTGCACGCATTCTCTAAGGGCGCAACCTTCGGTCTCACCGTCGTTGGCCAAATTTTGTGCAACGTGATCACCGTCCTTGCGCTCGTGTACACCATCAACGGACTCTTGACTTGGATTGGCCGCGGATTTGGGATCCACCATCTCACGCTGGACCTGATTTTCGGATATATGTTCTACCCAATTACATTCCTCCTCGGCGTCCCCCGAACAGAGCTCCTCCGCGTCGCAAGGCTTCTAGCAACTAAACTCTTCGCAAACGAGTTTGTAGCGTATATATCATTAGCTGAGCAACACGCTGCGAACCCGTTCTCTCCCCGCGCATACACGATCGTTTCGTACGGGCTTTGTGGATTTTCGAACTTGGATGAGACCTGCGTTGCTATTGGTGCCTTGCTGGGCCGTAAAGGCCAGAGTTAGAGCGCCAGATCTGACAATATAGAATGTTGTGTCAGGTTCGTTAGCTATCCAGATCGGTGTATTAAGTGCACTCGCGCCATCTCGAGGAAAAGTGATCGTTCGGGTCGCGCCGTCCGCCATGATATGTGGATTCGTAAGCTCACCCATTCCGTTACTTCGTCTAGCAAACCACTGAGCACTGGTGCGGATAGCTTTCAACACTTCAAACAGCGGGTATTGCGGGCATGCTGGTTTAAAGTATGTTATTGTTATCTGGGGTCAATATATACCGCTCGGTTGGTGCACTGTGCGTACGTTTTGGGGATAGATTATTGTAATGACTTTCATTTCGAATTGATGAAGTTGTTGCGCGAACGACGATGACGTGTGATGCGAATGGGACTACACAGTTTATAGGCTGTCAAAAGTAACGCCTAGCGCTTAAACGATGGGAACCTCGCACGTGGCAGCGCTTGGAGCTCTTGGCAACACCCCCGTCGACTCATGCAGTCTCCCACAATCATGTGCTACGTTCCAGTGCTACCATACTAATAGCCTTTGTTGCACTTGAAGGTACCAAGGTTGATAAGAGAGTTCGTACGTGGTAACACTAAGCGCCATGTAACGTCCAGAGAAGCGCTACCCACGGATGACCCACGCCCTGCCTTGCTCTATGCTCGAGATTGATCATGTCAGGGAGCTGCTCGTCTCTACCACGATCACCCGTCGCGGGTTTACATGACTTGTCTCTTGAATAGACTGGACGCTCCCTTCCTCCGCTTTGTACTTTGAACATGAATGCTTCCCGGAGTGATAAGTACTACTTCCCCCGAGGGGATTTAGTGATTTTGGTTAGCACGCTATTCATCGACATCCCGCTGTGTAGTCATTTCTCAGAGATATGCTCAAACTGGTACCATAATTTTTAATAGATTGAAAACACTCTCTTTAGGGTACACCAAGATATTCTCGAACGCCACTCTGGTTTTTTTGAAAGCATGTTTGTTTCTCCTTGCAGCGACGAAAAAGCAGGAAGATCAGACGAAAATGCGTTATGTCTTCCTCAGGATTTGTGCTCGGCTCAAGCTTTCACGACAATTTGCAAATTCCTTTACCCCCCGTATGTATTTTGCTCCAGTCGTAATTGCCAGACTCATCAAAAGTACCTATGTATAGACTTGTGGGCGCCCTCCCCAGTGTAGTGGTAAAAGATATCGATATCTGGGAGCCCGTCCTCGACGCTACGCTTGCCCTTCAATTCCTAAGTACCCAGGATTACATCTCCAGAGGCTTGATCGCCGATAAAAAGAACTTCCACTTCGCCTCGCCTCGCCTCTACAACATTGCAGATCGCATAGGCGACGAAGACCTCAAGTGGGAATGTTACTATGACTTTTTCTACCGTCTTCGTCCCTTATCTCTCGATGACGGCTGTGTCCTCGGGGCGTCTACCCTAGCGCTCATTACCCACGTCCGCGAGCTCGTCCGGAACGATCTCTGGTGCCTCTCCACCACCGACATTGAACAAATTAGGCACTGTTCAAAGCCGGCGTCGTGCCGCCAGGTCATTGTCGACTTGCTTCGTTTGAATTTGGCAACCAGATCGTCCCGGTCCCGTCAGTTGGGCAGCGTCTTTGATATTCCGGAGCACCCGTCGATGTGTTCGGCGTGCAGTTCGGCAAGGGTTAGGTTGATGACTGGATATAAATTGAACAAGTTGGATGAAAAGGTGCACCAATGGGTTGGGATGTTGTTGCCCAAGAATCTGTCCGGAGCTTGCGGTGGGTCAACGCAGCCTGCTGATGATTGACTGTGTGTTAGAGTGCGTGTGTTACTGAGCGATTGGTTATCTATTGTCTTTGATCTAAGCTCTCCTATATTGGCGATAGCCTCATGACTTTGGCTCTGTTTGTTTGTAGGAATAAATCCTGAACTTGGACAAACCTCGCTCGCTCATCTAAGGACCCTATTCAGGGCTCACCTACTTGTTCAATACTTCTGCTGTTCTTCGTTCTTACCAGGATGTCTATCACTCGAAGCGACAAATACTACTTCCCTCGAGGCGACCTATTCCTCCAGGTTGGTATATCGTTTATTCGCGCTTGAGCTTAATTGAGCGGATCTCACAGGTCGAAGACACTCTGTTTCGAGTACACCAAGACATTATGGTGTTTCGCTCAGGCTTTTTCGAGGTCATGTACTCCACACCGTCAAACGATGCCAAGGAAGGGGCTTCCGACGACAGCCCGCTGAATATTCCAAAGGATTTGTGCTCAGCCCAGGCATTTACGATGATATGCAAGTTTCTATATCAGCCGTACGTGTATCACTTCCCATCGATTTTCGGAGTGACTAACGTAGCATTAATTGTATATAGTGTTTTGGGTGTCCTTCCCACTGTGACCATGAGGGAGCTCGACATATGGGAACCTGCATTATATGCTGCCGTCGCGTTGGAGTTCCCCGGCATTCAGGAGAACATTACGAGTCAGCTTCGTGCCGACAAGAAAAACTCCTCCACGTCGACGTCGCGACTACTCAAAATCGCAAACCGCATCAACAACGATGAACTAAAGTGGGATTGCTATTACGATTTCATCTACCGGGTTATACCCCCATCATTCTCCGAGCTCGCTTGTCTCGAGACATCCGAAATGATAATTATCATGCAGGCATCTGCAGTTGCTGCTCT
>JANWGL010006522.1:0-14399 GCA_025200755.1 Ceratobasidium sp. C01 | reverse complement strand
GTCCATTCTATGAGTCAGAATGCCCTTGAAAATTCTCATTCCTTCAATGGACTGATTGGTTTATTTTGTTTAATATAGATAATTATACGATCGGATGCGAGTCAGCGACGCTCGTTACCGGGGGGACGTATCAAACATCAGTTCGTGGATATTCGTTCTACAATGGCGGTGGTTCGTTGATTACGATTCGCCAACACAGAATGGCGCATTCACCTACACCATACAGAGTCTATATGATAAGGGATCGCAAACACGAATATCGAACGCCTATTACAATGGCTCGGCACTTGACAGCTGTACGGTCGATACAGTTATAGTAGCGGGAAGCTTTTCGACCTACGAGGCTACTTTCGAGGCGAGTCGCAAGTTCGGAAACTTCAAATAAAACTCACGGCATTAACCAAATTACAACCTTTTCCAGGCAACCATTAATTGTTCTCTCCCTGTGGATCTAGAAGTTATCGCTACAGCCAGCACCCTTTCCAAAGTTCCATTTCAAGGCTCAACAGAAAGCATAGACAGCCGCTCGTCGACCTTGGCCCGCGAGGCATCTCGGTTGCTGGGAGGGGTCAGCTCTGACTTCTTCTATGAAGTCGTACTTACTGGCGCCGAGCTAAATACGAGTGGCCTAATAAGGCAATTAACGTCGTTCAATTTTCCTTTTCAAATAAACAACGACTCAAGTGTCGAACGACTTGACGGATCAACTTTCATTGCGTCAGGATGGGTGAATAGGAATCCCTCAGATTCTCAAATATTGGAAGCCACAAGGTATGGCATGTTATGAACCTTGTAATTGGTCTCCCACGCTAACAGAACGACTGAATTCATCCTACGTAGAAGTGATGGTCTTGTGGCTTTTAATAATTATTTGCTAGTGTTATCTTCCTCGATCCTATCCGACCTAGGCATCTCGTCCCCGCCAAACGTGATGGCTAACAGCAATCTCTTCAAGCAAGTTATCCAGCCCATCGACTTTGCGTACCGAGCCTTAATGGATACATCTTCGGGGACCGTATCCCAAGTGAACATGGTTTTAGCGGACATGGCTAACTACAGCCTTCCGTTCACCTCGATTCAGTCGACCCAGTTCAATGCCCAGTATCTCTGTCACTATCAAGCATGGAAACCTCGTACGAATCTAATCACCGATGTGCTTGTGGCGACTGCCTCGCTATTTATGGTTTTCTGGGGAGGGTTGAAAGTAGTATTGGACTTTTTCGCGAGGCGAACATCAATTGATGGTGAGCAAATAATTGAGGTTGAGTCGATCTGCTGATCCGAGCTTGCCCGCACCCACAGGAAATCATTGTACTTGCGTTAATTGCCATACGGCCCAGACCGCGCTACACAGCGGGGAATTCGTTCTGGAGAAGGAGGATATTTCGTATAGTCGAGTGTCAACCGACGACTCAGGAGGCGTACGGGGCTGAAGACATTTGATCCAAGGCACATATATTTTGTTGTAAGGTTTTAGATAAGCTCCTTCATGAGCATTCTCCTGTAACATACTTCAAGAGTTGGTATGATCATGGCCACTGGTTTACTCCATTTGGACGCTTTTGTGATACCATTGGAAAATTTGATTTTGATGAGCAAGGTATATGCGTTTCTTGAAATTGCCTCGCCGCCTCTTAGTAGAAACTACTACAAGAAGCCGATGCGTTCTGAGAGAGTATGATAAGAAAACATCCTTGCTGAGAAGTTCGACCTGAACATGCCGGCCAACCGTCGTGTGAATGTGTATTATGTGTTAACAAAATCATACCCGTCTTAGCTGTTACTGCGGTTTTCATAAATCCATGCACTCGGCGCCTGAGAAATTGAATAATCCCGAACTTTACAAGACTCGGAGACGGGGCAATACCCAAAGAATCAAGACAGAACATAGATCGTTGGAGTCGCACCTCCAGGCGGACGGCACTACATCGGAATTTGGGCAAAATTCTTAGGGTCGATTTTCAGACCCCAGGAATTTCGCCCCAATTTTGACGCAGTGCCCTCCGCCTGGATCGTTCGACTCCAACAATCTATGTTCCGTCTTGATTCTTTGGGTATTGCCCTCTCTCCGAGTCTTGTAAAGTTCGGGATTATTTAATTTCTCGGGCGCCGAGTGCATGGGTTTATGAAAACCGCAGTAAATGTTATTGACAAATCCCTCGGAATAATGTGCCATATGAAATTAAGCCAGTCAAGTTGTCCTACTGTTTCGCTCGTGGCTATTGCATAAACTGAGTCCGTACACCCAGTAACCGACCACCTCTATATACTATACCGCTTCCTCTTCAATAGCTTCTACAGTCCACCCTATTCAACTACAATACACGGAACCGTAGCCAGACTCATCAGATATCTCTGAATCGTCGTCTTCACTCTCAATCTCACCGACCTCTTACTTCGCCTTGCATATAGCCCGAATGTCTGCAAACTTCGAATTTGGATCAAGGCAGAAGAAGGCACTTACATCAGAGTGAAGTCGTAGGAGCTGAGTCGTAAGAAGAAGCTACCAACTAGGGCCTGAAGGATAGAAGGAAAATAAGCGAGCCGCGATGGCGAAGTCGCCAATGAGAAGAAAGTCAAAGCCCCACTCAGCGCCACAGCGCTGATAAGTGCCTAAGCCAACCTTACATATATCGAACTTCGTTCCATCGCGCGCGGTTTAAACAACAACATCAATAATGTTCATTCAACATATAGGAGGGGACCGGATGAGCTAGGATAGACGATATACGAGGGGGTAGACGAGTGAAGAGGGGAATAAATAGTACACGCTGAAGTTGAAAGTGTCCGAATGACGAGAAGGTATAGTAAAGACGCGTCAACGCATGCATATACCTACCGCTCGAAGGTGGCGAACGTGTCCGGTAGTACAGTGAACCATGTCAAGTCGTATGAAATCTAGACGTCAAGGCCGTCAGTTGTGCGAAGTGAGAAGAGGAGAGGAACGAGACAAACCTAAATGACGAGTCCACTAGTCCAGGCCCTGGACGTCAAGGTCGTTAGTTGCAAGTACGAAAAGACGAGACGGAAATAAAGACGAACCTAAACGGCGATCCAAAGAACTTGTCCGGACTAACAGCCAAAGCAATATATAAAGGAGCTTAGAAGAAAGAGAAGAAGTCGCAGGGGGAAAAAGGTCTTCGATGTCGTTGTTGAGGTACCTAGTCGACAACGCCGAGATGCGCGTCGGGGAACCCATTGGCCTTGATACGCTCGAAGAGCCACCAGAACGGCGTAGCATAGGTCATATCGGAGGACCCCGCCTTACCAGAACCGCCGGTAAGCATACCACCAATACGGCCACGAATGTCGGCGATTATTGAGCCCGAATCGCCAGGTCCCGAGAAGACTTCCGACTTGCTGTCATAGTTGATTATCGCCCACTCCATGGAGGTTTGGTGGATGGACATGTCATGGAAGTAGTCGCGAACGATGGAGAAGACGCCGTTGGCGCGGCCGATGGTGGTGTTAGTAGCATTGCCGCTCTTGACGACTAACAAGCACGATTCGCCGTCTACGTCCCACATATCGGGGGTACGCATCAAGTCGTCGGTAATGATGCCCGTAAGTGGAAGCAGACGATCTTCAGGATATTCGAACTGCCAGTTAGCGGTTCCGCGGGGAAAGCATTTGACGGTAAACTCGTCGGACGATAGTTTCGTTCCTATATACGTAACATTTAGGTTAGTAAACAATCTTAGTCGAATAGTTAAAACGTGCCGAGGTCTATCTTGTTGCCCTGAAAGCCGTCACCAAGCTTAGCCCGGTCGATTCGGAAAATCCCCCAGTCCTCCGTAAAACGTTTTTCACCGACGCCGAGACTGATGGGTGGAGAGCGGAGGATACGACCAAAGACACGGTTGCGGGGTTTCTTCCAGTCCTTGTTTACCCGATCGAGTAGTATGCCAAGTGCCTCCATCGCCTTCTCCGCCTTGTCCAACAGCCCCTGAGTCTCTATCCGAGCCGCCTCAGCCCTCTCAACGTCGGCAGCGTTGATACCCTTCTCCCTCTCCTCGAAGCCTTCAATCTGCTTCCTCCAACGCTTAGCCGCGATGCCGTGTCGTCCAATTCTGAGTTTGATCGAATCGACGAGATTAGTGAAGTCTCTTCTACCCAGCAGAAGGACATCTTTAGAAGGTTTCCTGGGGTGGCTAACGTACGCAACGTTGCCTTCCTTAGGTCCAATGAGGACGTGACGGCACGAAAGGCCCAAGAGGTTATCGCTATCGCCACCCTCGGCGAGGTAGAGAGCCATCGTGCCCTGAGCATCGGGCCTGGCCTTGGTAGAGATACGGAGGCCGAGGGCGGGAGTAAGGGGACTAACGACGTCGACGAGTGGGTTCAGGTCATCGACGGGTTCGAGAAGCTGAGGACCGGCCTCGCGCATATAGATAGACTCGCGGAAGTCGACGTCGACGTCGGTAATCTGGTAGCCCCTGAGGAGTGCTAGGACGTCCTGAGCCGCGTCGTGGGCAGTCGTGGCGGAGGTAGATTCAGGGAAGACGCCAATCCAGATGGTGACGGGACCGACGACCGGTTTCTTAACCTCTACCGTTTCTTCATCGGCGTCTTCTTCGTTCTCGTGCTCTTCGTCGACCTCGGCCATCTTGAAACGGACGACGTCTATCGTCGTAAAGAGAACCTAGAAGTCCGAGTTAGCAAATTCTACGATACGACGGATAACTATTGACTGACCTTGTGAGCTTCCATAACCTCGACAACCCTCCAGCCCAAGTCATCGTTCCAGATCTTCGTAATCGGATGGTTGAAGACTTCGCACAGCTCCTTCAAACGACGCTGGGCCTCAGGTCCGCGGGGAGGCGACCACCCCTTGCCTGTGCGGTAAAGCAACGTAGGCTCAGAAGGAATGCCTGTATAGTAGGATTGAGCCTCCGCTTCAGAGACGGCGTGCGCATCAGGAGTGTAGGAAGTAGCGCTGGACGTGGCGTCGTCGCCAAGGGAGGAGGTTGAAGTGGTGGTGGTCGGGGAGGTTGTATAGCTCTTGTCAGTGGACTGTTGAGCCTCCTCGTAGCCCCTAGCAAAGCGAATACAGTCCTCGACAACTTCGGCAGACAGCACTGAACGAAGAGAGGGAAAACGAGATGGTCAGTGCGGGATGATCATAAAGAAACTAAGGGACAGACTAGTGTTTGTTTTGAAAGATCACCGAGAGGCTTGACTGTGTGGTGCGGGGGGACGTTCGGCGAGGGACGAGAGAGAGGCCAAAGAGCTCCATTATATAGCCAAATTTGTAGCACTAGGCGCACTCAAACTTGCGAATTTCTATATAAAATGACCTGTGACTCAGGAGCGGAGCTTCCGCGCTGACCAAGCGACCCAGGATCATGGTAACTTACTATATGTGGATCGATTTGCAAATACCTGAGGACCCACCATGCCGCTGTGATTCGCACCTCGGTCGACGCGTATCGAGCGATTCATTGAGCAAAGCATCCTATTAGGCGCACTCAATTATCTGGCTTGTTTGAAAGGATGGCCACTCGGCAAGCTCAACAGGTCGAGGTCGAATGCATAAGACAACAGGCGTAAATCCTGCTGCTACCTAAAGCGGATGGGTGATCTCAATCAGGAACCCGAGCGGATGAGAAGACTTCCAATGTGGTTCCAGGAGCGCGGAGCGGTACCGAAGTTGCTTTTTAAGTCGAATGTTGCCGGTCGGAAAACAAACTCGAACGGCACGTGTAAAGGATAATGAATACATATACCTTCAACCCCACACGACCGACGAGAGATTAAGGTACTGTGTGTACCCACCGGGGTAGATTAATAGGTATCAAGGAGGAGGGAACATTCCGAAGAGAAACTTGCGTGCGGGGTACAGGTCTAATAAGTCCACAGACCATGAATAAACAAATCTCATTAAGGGATTACCGAGCATTTAACAAGGGGCTCTCCGCAAAGACGTGATATGCCCAGGTTCAGAGGTCAGCGAATGTTTTTTTATACAAATAATTGGGTCGTTAGAGTTTAGGGTATTCAAGTGAACATTCGAGCACTCAGAATGTCCGCCGCCTTGAGAAACCCTCACTCGACAGCTGCGCTACAATATCTTACCCATGTCTAACAACTTTTCCAATCACAAACCTCCCCGTCTCGATGCCTATATGCGCTCTTCGACACCTCAGGGTCCGTTCGCTCATGGGCTACACACCCCTAAGCGAGTTACCCCTATTCTGTTTATACCTAATCTACGACGCTGACGCCCACCACTCAATTCTACGCACATGTGAACTCAGTCTGCGGCCCTCCATCCATTGGAGCTAGTTCCTATATGCCAAGGTAGGCTTTTTGTTCGAGGTGAGAGTATCGTGCTGAGCGATACTTCTTAGCCAAAACCTGGAATACTAGATAGTACCCTAGGGCGCGTATATGGTACGCCGTACGCTCGCAGAGCACCCGGAGCGCACATAGGGGGCTCGGGAGCACTCGGGAGCGCGCATACAGGGCCCCGGAGCACTCGGAAACACCTCAATCGTGCTACCGAGTAGAGCAGGACCGGGCCGCCCGGCCCCTCTTGTCAACTATCCCAAGCCGGAAAAAACAAGTTATAAAAGCGTAGCCTAGACGGCAACACACGAAGCATCAATCAAAAAGTGAGTTATGATTTAGTATCAACAACAATATTCTATGTACGTAGGGGTTGGTGTGTCGGGAAAAAATCGACGGCTCAGCTGTGGATGAGCAGGCGCGAACTGGGATTGGGGGTTGGCATATTATAGAAATCCTTTATGAAAATACAAAGAATCGTTTGGAACGTTGTGGAATGAAATAGAATGATATGGAACGTACCAGACCACCGTAGATGGTACCGGAAAGTAATCAAGTCAGTATATGCGCCATACACGCGTATACATACCCACCTATGACTCAGTCGTTTCTAGGATATAAATATGGGCACGTTTTCGCCCCTAGCTACCCATCCATTCTTACTCTATTCTTTCTGTTTTTACTCTCGTGTTTGTAACAATTTATTCTATTTTCTTTATACATTACATTGTGTGATTTCTATACATATGTGGTAGGAACTTATGTAGTATCTATTTGCTTAAATATTGCAGTTATCCTCCCACATCCTCACTGAGACTTTCTCGCAAATTATTGGTTCTTTTGAACACACAAAATCACACAGTTGATCGGGTTCGGAGTGCGGAAACCGTGCCTGACTTCTCGGAAACCTCAATTTGGATTGGGACCCATCAATGAACATGGAGAGGGCATTGGCTGTACGCGATTTCCCAGCATCGAGCCACCGATCTCCATCATATGTCACCCTGCAATCATAAGCGGTGCTGCAACGAGGTAGGCCCCTGTCTTTCGTCCTTCTCAGCCAGTCGAGCGAGGGCTGCTTCTTATCAAACCCCTGAATCACAGGACTTCACTCCCGTTTAGTTGAAGGGTGGTTGGGCGGTCAAGGCTGTAGTAAGACCCTGATTAGACATGGATTAGACCTAGCTTAGACAAAGGCTGGATATCAAGACAAGGCTTTGACTACTGTCTGACGAGGAGCAGTCAAGCCTTGTCAAAGACTAATTCGCTCGAGTTTGTGGTTAGTCAAAGTCTTACATGTAATACTTAGACTTAGTGTCAATCCCCCGAGCCTTCGACATTAGATTTGGTGTTCCGTACTGCCTGATGGGCGCCACACGTGCGCACGTTGTTTGGGGTTGTAGTTGCAGCGGCTTGCGAACGATATAAGGCTGAGAGAGAACACCTCTTGCTCTCATCCACTACCCCTTCAGCTTCAAGATGAGTTCTCAGTCACCCCTGACAAAGAAAAAACAGCAAGTTTTTACCTTCTCGCGCTCCCTCTCGCGCTCCTCATGGCCCCTGCGGCCCTTCTCGTGCTCCTCACGCCCGATGTGCCGTTGACACCTCACGCTAACCATGTCACAAGTAAGTCGTCGTGCACTTATCGTGTAGTTCTGGAGGGAATGTTCTTAATGCACCCAAGAGACGGAATTTGTATATTAGATAATTGCATAAGAAAGCGCGTGGTGACCTCCGCAGCGTCAACGCGACTACAGCACACTACCCTTCATCGAAAACTGCCTAGTTTTGGGCGAGTAGTCGCGCTTGCATTCATATCAATTCCCTAAGTGAGCAAGCGCCGAATGCAGGTCTGTTTGCAAACCACTGTAAATGTTATTGACAAATCCATGGAAATAATGTTGCCATATGATACATGTAAAATGTCCAAAGCGCCAAGCAATAACAATATCGTACATTAAGGGAAACCAAAGAGCAAGTTCACGCCTTTGCGTCCCCCTTCACTTCAACCATCTTCTCCTTCTCAATCTCCAATTCCTTCGCTCTGGCCTCCTTAGCCGCTCGCTCTTTGACGATCCACGCAGCTGCGGCCTCGACGGCCTCTCTCGGCTGCCGCTTATGACACATCAAGTGCCCTTGCAGTGCGGCCATCGATACCTCCTCTTCTGGGATCGCGTCCGCGAATCGGTTGGCAAGGTACTCGACAGTCGCAGCGGAGAGTTTAGGCGCAGTGCGGATGGGTCCGCCAGAGGCTTTGAAGACTGGACGAGGGGGTAAAGATGCTGTACTTGGGACGCGGGAGCGAATGCTATCGCTGCTTCTGTCACTGCCGCCTTCGATGAGTGTGATATCCGAAGAACCGGAAACGGAAACGGGCGGAGAAAGTTTCTCTCCCAGTTCGGACACGATATCGGCTTCGACAGCAAGATCGGATGGGGCAGCGGGAGGGAAGAAGCTCTTGAAGAGTTCCTTGGCCTGCCATTTACTTGCAAGCCTGAACTCGACATGTACGTCCATCCGTCCGGGTCGTGTCAACGCCGGGTCGAGCACTTCGATGTGATTGGTCGTCGCGAACAATAGACGACCCTCTTGCGCTGCGACACCGTCGATTGCGCCAAGAAGACCAGCCAGAGTGACTCCGCCGCTATCGTCTCCCATTGTCGTAGATGCAGCCGTGGACCCACGAACACCAACGGCAGTAGTGAAGCTCGCATCAATATCTTCGATGAGTGCGATCGCGCGAGGGGGGAGGTCGGAGATCATCTCATGAAGCTTGGCATCATCGAATCCGCGTCTGGAAAGCGAGATTACGTAGACGTCGAGCTTTAGTTCGCCTGCCAGAGCGTGGATAAGGCTGGTCTTTCCACTTCCAGGGGCACCGTAAAGCAGGTATCCCCGTCGGAATGGGATCCCTAGAATACAAGCGACGAGGTGTCAGTTACCCTGGTCTGATTGGAGAGTCCAAATGAACGGGCGCTTACCTCGATCTGCATACCACGTCTCGCTTGACATGAAGTCCTTTGCATCTTCCATGATCATATCCTTAATCGTCGGGTCCAGCACGATCGATGACATCGGGCGCTTTGAACGGGATGCGGACCGGTGCCAACAATTAAATCTAATTAACAAAATGCCACAGGATCCAAATCAGACGCGCGCCAGTTCGTGAAATGTCAAGATACGCACTGATCACATGTGTATATCGCCACGCGGTTTTGGTCTTCACGTGTATAGGCCTCCTTAGCCTCTAGCAGTAATTGGTTGATGATCTCCCGGTTTCTGGCGAAGATACTATCACATAGGGGACGAGTGAGCACAATGGAGAACTTATGACCGAGGGTATTGCACTCACCTAATTTGAAGACTTTCACGTGTGCAGCCCTCGCCTAGGTCTTGCCGGGTGCGCGTGACACGCATCCAACGCCGGTTGTACATCATGGTGTGCGTTGAGTCTAAAATAGCCGAAATAATGTCAGACGACTAGTAAACTCAGGGGTCGAAGACAGTGAAGCGCTTACTGTAAGTAGGGAGATAGGCTACTGAGCGAGTTTCCCCTGTGGCATCAGTCTCTCCAGGCACAACAATAGTTGCACTCCGATTCAGACCAAAGTCTTTGCTGGAGATCTGGACCTCGCGAGCTTTTCGCCAAGCAGGTTGTAGTGAGAGCCAAATTATCATCCAATCGTACGCCGTGTCGTCATTCTAATTCAGAAAAATAGGGGACATGTCAGAAAATAGCGCTAAGGGGTAATGGGTTTGGCTCACGTCAAGATGAATAGTTAGGAAAAACGAGCCCATGACCCACTCCCACATGGATGAAGCAAATCGACGTAGAGTCTCGAGAGCACCACCAAGTACAATGAGCTTTAACCAGTCACGCAGTCCGGAGAACGACAAGAGTAAAGTGGCCAGAGAACCCAGACCGGAAACCGAAGCCAGAGCATCGAGGCCGGATATCGGGTTGGTTGAAGTCGCCGACGGAGCAGAGGTAGAGGCGGTCGCGTTGAAGTTCGTCGGCATCGTTTGAACCATAGGAAGTTGAAGTTGGAGCCAAGTAGCCATTGTGTTGTCTGTCGCCGAGAGGAAGTTAAGAAACTGGCGAATGCAAAAATTGGCCACAGCTAGAAGGGGCGAGTGAGTGAGCTTTATGTAGAGATTAAACCCATAGTTTCGTATTTAAAACCCCGCCAAACGATTGCAGTGTTTGGGCATATCATGGTAGGATGAACCACTCGGTGTGGTTACCACGAGGCAGTGAGCCGGAACAAGGTAACAGCGGAATTAAGTAAGGGTCCTAGCATCGGATGATGCAAACACTGCGCCTCTCACCGACCACCGCAGAATTCTTTGACTCGTCGATTATATATATTTCGTAGTCCCGCCCATACATTCTCAAATGACTTCGGCACCGGTGTCGTCTCTCTCTTTGACTCACGTCGTTTGTACGGCCCCCGCCCCCGCTTAATCCAAAAAAAGTCGGCTAATCTGCCTGCTGAAAAACTCAACAGATGACTCGGACTCTTATGTGTCTCTAGGCTTGGCTCTCATTACTCTTAGCCCCATCTTACTTATGGTGGGTTTCTAGTTCCCCGCCCTCGGGTACACCAACGCCGTCTGACTCGCCCGCCCGACTCTCGCTCGGTACTTAACTAAAATGACTAGCCATGCTATGCCTCGCTGTCAGTTTACACGCGTGAACTGTTGATTATCAATATGTGGGCTGGTCAATTAGCGAACGAAGCCTTCAATTGGGTACTAAAAGAAATTGTGCGGGAGAATCGGCCGGAAAGTACGTCCGCCTTCCAATCATTCCTTTCACCCGCCCCAACCCCGCCCCATTCACCGAACTCCGTTTCTCCCAATTCACAGCAAGCCACGGTGATGGGTACGGTTTCCCATCATCCCACTCCCAGTACATGGGCTATTTTAGCTCGTTTCTCATCACACACCTTGTGACACGTCATCGGTTCCCAAATCATACACCCCTTGAAGAAACAATCCACTGCGCTATATTGTGCCTGGGTGCGTTCCTCTGGGCCTTTGCTGTGTGCTATTCAAGGTGAGTGTCGCGCCACCCTGCCAAGTTCTTCGCCTTCATCCTAAATACACACATACCCAAATATTCTCCGCCATAACCAAATATTGCCTCTCCCATTGTGGACTAATCACGCTCGTCCGACTCATCACTTTTCACGATCGTTAATTTTAAACCCTTCACCCCGGCAGATACCATCTGACTTATCACACTCCCCCTCAAATCATCTGGGGTGCAATAATCGGGGTTTGTACTGGGACATCACACTACCTTCTGACGGAGCTCTACCCAGCCCTCTCTCCGACTAGTTCGATAGCTAATGCACGCTCGGTCATACTAGAGAGCCCGATCGCTCGGTGGGCCCGGATCCGGGACGGCTGGGCTCTATGGAACGATGGTGGAAAGGAACACGAATATGAGCGCTGGAGAAGTGCGTGGGATGCGAAATTAAAGGGACTCCGACAGGGGGAAAGCAGTTCGCGAGGACGAGTGGGCAAGGGTGTAGGTGTGAAGGATCTATAGACACGGTCTAGTAGATGAGAAAGCTGGAACGTGGGTCGGAGGTATGGCTCAATGTGGGGATGTAATACCCTTTCCTGATGTTGACATTGCTTGTGGGTTATAGTGTAACTCAATCTACGAACACGCATCACATTTGTGCATAGATAATCCTGAAATTATCCAGCTGCACGCGGCGCCCTATCCTCCTCATCGTCAGGTGGTGGAGCAATCACGCCACTATTTAGCATCCTATCCACGAGTTTTGCCTCCTTTTCACTCAACCTAGCGCGCCCCCATTGTGTCGAGCCGCGTAAAAGGGCAAAACGGAAGAAGATGGAAGGTGAAAAGCACCGTCCCGTAATTCGTCAGCACATCCCCCAACCGACTGGTAATCACGCACCTCGAGCTCAATGTGCGCATGGCCCCGCACAAGACATCGGTACTTCTTGCCTCGATCTTTTCTATCTCGTGAACGTCATCCGCGCGAGTCGGACCGAGGTTGAGTATGAGGACAGGTTTGTTCAGTTCTACCGCATGTTTGACCAGCCTGAGAGATCAGATAGTCGGACCGAATGGAATGGGCGAGGGGGACGATGGTACGCGTAATGGGCGACGGTTATCGAACGAACGCGACCGTGCAGGTTTAGGTGAAGATCAGCGATGAATCACCAGGGACATAGACGTGGAGCTTGCCGAAAGGCTGAGTATGTAGCTAATGTCGTCCCTACGACCAGCACTCGCTCGCTCGCCTCGACGTATTGGAACCTAGACTCGAGGGCCACCCGTCGTTCCGTTGTCCAAACACCATCCACCCGATCGCCCAATTATAAAACAAACATACCACGTGAGTCGAGTGGCAACGTTACCTAGATAGGCGGACGTACGAACGTTGTTTCACCTCTGGCGAGATTGATTCCCCGAAAAAGATCACCTCTGGTTTGAGCTACACGTGGGAGGTGGCAATGCCGATAAGGGCCACGACGGGAATGAACAGGAATAGGACGTACGATATCGTCGTGTATGCCTTGGGATAGGCATGTTTCGCACACCGGGAGCACGAAGTTGCTAAAATCCATACCCCGAAGGTCGACCTTCGTTCATGGTCATGTTAATCGATCAGCGAGGTTCGGGCATTTGTTGGGCGTGTGAAGTGAAACGAGACGCACATCACCATCGGGGTTTGTGCGCAGTTCAGTCCCAGTACGGGCTGCGTTCTCCATGTATTCTCTCCAGAGCGGGTTGAGTCGTGACAACTTGTCCTGGAACTCGTTACGGTCTATTTTATGCCCTTTTCTACAGTGGACTCTCTAACGTAGCCGTCTCGCGTCAATCGATGGCTTAGGGTGGATCAGATGAACTCACATGTAGCGTTCCGTGCAATTCGAGTATTTGATCCTTCATTTTGCTACCTTCGGGTGGTATAGCCTTATGATGCAGTCCGTCTACGTTCTGGGTAATCAATCTGGGTGCGTACCCGGTCATTTGTAACGCCGCGATAGCATAGTGATTCGGGTTTGGCTGAGCATCCCGAACTGGTGGATAACCCAAATAGGATCGAGACCAATATCTCTTTCTAACCAAGAGTCGCTCAGAACTGCTTAGCGCGGGGAAGGATGATGCTGTGTACCTAAATCTGCGACCGCGGGCTGTTGGGTCCACAAGTTCGTGGTACTGCTTTAATGAGTTGACATCAACTATTCAAATTCGATCCACTCACTAGAATGGGCCTATATTTGTAGCTCGTCAGTAGTAGTACCCTCGGCAAAATGTGGCTGATATCCCAACTTGTAATTAGGGTTGGAATAACGCCCCGTTTCCCCTCTATATGCCTGGAGGCAAAAGGTTAGATCACCCCTCCTAAAATAACAGTCATTTAAAACTTACTCTTATCCCAGAATCTACGCTAACACCAGCACCAGTAACAACCAACACTTTTCCTCCGCTCAAAAACTCTCCCACCCGCGCCACGGCTTCCCGTAATGCGACGGCAGGGCCAGGCATTCGCGATAAAACCGAAGCAGGAAGGTCAGGTATAGATATTTTAACCATTTTCTTTGTTTTATTGAGGAAAGGCAGAAGGCGAGAGGTGTCGGGACGAGGAGGTGGAGGTGGAGGAGCGATGGTGGTCAAGTCAGAGGCCGACTCGTGCTCATCAATCGACCTCAAATGAGGATTACTTATATTTAAAGCCGGTCAGGTGACACACACATTTACTGTTACGTCATCATGCAGCGTGTTAACCTGAGACATGCATATACTAGAGGAAGCATCTGGAAATCTGTCAAAACCTAGATAGTGCTATATACCACTATATAGCATATGTAGAGAAAGTAGAGAAAGTAGGGGGGTCCCATTTATATAGCACCAAATAGCATCATGTAGACACTATGTAGACACCATGTAGCACTATGTAGACACCACGTAGACACTATGTAGCACTATATAGCACTATGTAGACACTTTGTAGCACTTTGTAGCACTTTGTAGACGCTATGTAGCAGTATGTAGCAGTATGTAGCAGTATGTAGCTAACCCCAAAATATCACAAATCAATCCCTAGCAAGTGAATCAATAT
>JANWGL010006520.1:0-10840 GCA_025200755.1 Ceratobasidium sp. C01 | reverse complement strand
GTGTTGTCACTATGTCTCTCTTCCTCGTCTATATCCGCTCTACACGTAAAATCTTAAAATATTTTGTCTTTTCCGTAATATCCACCTCATCACTTTCTCCTTTTCCAATACATTCATAGTTCCCGATAAGTTCCTAGGCTGACAAATTCATATATTGAGTTGAGACGAGTGAAGTTTTCTTCGGTGAGCAATGATTCTGACCGTTGGATTCGATATGCGAATGATTTATAGTACGTGACTACATTGGATAGTTGATATGTGCGCATTTATACGGCTGCGGTGAGGGCAGGAGCCTTGTTTAAGGTAACCATCTGAACATTTGTATAGGCTTTCAGCCCAGTGATACCACCCGACGCGCCAAGCCCAGATTGCTTGTGACCACCAAACGCCTACGTGGATATGTTCAGCATAATTCGAAACAGTCTCGTATTCTCATATACTCACACTCGTGGTCGTAAATGGAATAAATTGATTCATCGCCACAGCTGCAAGTGTTTTGGGGTGAGTACTAGGTGATTCTCTTGTTGGTTGATTTATTACTCACTACCAGCTTGGATCTGCAAAGCAATCCGCTCAACAGTCTCTAGATCCTGCCCCCACACAGACGCTGCAAGCCCCAAGTTCGTATCGTCTAATTAAGCATAAGTATGCCGGTGGCAAACGCAGTACTTAGACGATTCCGCTTACTAGCACGTTTGACAACGTCCTTCTCGTCACTCCATTTCAGCAACGGCACGATCGGTCCAAACGGCTCCTCTCGCACGATCTTCGAGTCTTCAGGAGGGTTATCGACAATGGAGACGGGGATATACAGCCCGTTCGTGGGATTTGGGTTGACATCTCCACCAATGGCGAACTTGTAGTTATTTGCATGTGCGTCCTCGAAGTAAGAGACAACCTTCTTGTACCTACAATCCGTAATTATGAATACTCTAACATCAGGAGCTGAAATGTGCAACTTACTGAGGGAGATTCTGTATAGGGCCTAGCTGAGAATCCGGTTCCATGCCGTTGCCGACCTTGACGGTCTTGCTATACTCGACTAGCGCGTCGCGGAAATCGTCGTAGATCTTCTCGTGTACGTATATACGTTTGGCTGTGGTGAATGTTTGAGAAACGGTTA
Source organism: Ceratobasidium sp. C01 (assembly GCA_025200755.1). Classification (NCBI taxonomy): domain Eukaryota; kingdom Fungi; phylum Basidiomycota; class Agaricomycetes; order Cantharellales; family Ceratobasidiaceae; genus Ceratobasidium; species Ceratobasidium sp. C01. The sequence continues at coordinate 9,717 of JANWGL010006520.1, read as the reverse complement.
ATGCCGTGAGTAGATGAAGTCGTACCAGCGACACCTAAATTAGTGTGAGGTTAAACCCAAGTGCTTCAAAGATAATTGCAGAGAGTACTAACATGCTTGCCCCGATATCTGTATGAAATGTTGAGTATATGCTATTCTAAGCCACGGAAATCCTGCTTACCATAAAAGCTCCCCAGAACAGTTGGCTGAATATCTTGATTCAGTACGAAATAGTAATCCCAAAAGAGGTCATACGTACGGTGCAACCACCTTAGGATCAATATCAGGAAGCAAGATTGCGGGGTCATTTCCTCCTGCAGAAGGGCATTATTAGTAGCCAATTGATTGAAATCTTTCCCCTATATACCGAGCTCTAGAGTAATCCGCTTCAAACCGTTACTAGCGCTCTGCATGACCTTCTGCCCGGTAAAGCTTGATCCAGTGAAGCTTATCTTCAAACATAAAAAATTTGAGTGAGTGCCCGAAAGAGACTACTACTTTACACACCTTGTCAATGCCTGGGTGGGCTGTGATCATAGGGCCCAAACCGTCGTCTCCGCTGAGCACATTTACCACACCAGGTGGAACCACTTGCTGTATATCCTTGCCAAACCGGAGCGTAGTGAGCGGGGTAAATGGGGAAGGCTTAACTACGACGGTGTTTCCCGTTAAGAGTGCGCCTGCGATTTTTACAACGCATGTAACCAGAGGACCATTCCTAGGACCATGTTCGATAATAGGTTCTATGCTGAGGTAGAAAACACATACCAAGGGACAATACACCCGCACTGGATTGAAACGAGAAAAGGAAAGAAAGATAGCGGGTTTTAATGGTCGGTTGCTAGATATGTGGATTTGTACGTACCACCCCAAGAGGAACGTAACGCTCGGTGACCTTTTGACTCTCGCTATCCGTAAGAACTATGTCAGTCAGTCGAAGCTCTGAAGTTTCACGAAGATATTTGATGGCAAAGTCCGTCTCGAACTTAGAGCCACTCAACTGCCAGAGCCAAATAATATTGGGATCAATGATATCATGGACTTAGACATCAACCTACAGGTTTCCCCTGCTCCAGCGTGATCGATTTCTGATATTCTTCAGCATTCTTTTCGATAATGTCGGCAATTTTGTTGAGAACTTTAGCACGCTCGTCTACGGGCGTGGAAGCCCACCCAGGGAAAGCGGCGCGGGCAGCTGCTACGGCTTCGTCAAGCTAAAGGAATACGTTTAGTATTTCGGTGAGCGAGTGGTATATAGGCACATACTTGCTCCTTGGTCGCGACCGGAGCCTCGGCTAACTTCTGCTGAGTTCCTGGATTCAATACGTCGAGGGTCGTCGGCGAGGTGACAGGCTTTCCATTGATGATATGAGTGTACTCGGACATGATGTCAAAAGGCGAATTGTGAAGTGGGGTAATATGAATGCTGAGGTGAGTTTTATAGGGAAGGCCTTGTTAGTTCCGGCCTAGGAATTCCGTTTGATTCGGCCATACATCAGCATTTAGCGATGAGATATTCAACTCAAGCTGTGCGATCGTATATATTTGGGGTCACCTCCACCGCGCTAGACGCGCGCCACGATACCGCATGACGAGGCGCGGAGGCCAAAGACCGAAACTCGGCAAAGGGGTCGGTTTGATCGGATCAACACAGCCAACTTACCTCCACTGTCGGAGGATAAGTTTGGCAAGCGCAACTCGATTAGGATTATTATTTTACGAATACTTCGGGGTATGACCGCGTATTATGTATGGCTACTAGCGGGTAGTGGGTAAGAAGTAACGTCGCCGTTGCAGCTTCTCAATGTCGAACGATCGCAAGGCAGTGACTTGAAGAGCGTTTATACGTTTATTAGTTTCGTAAGTTGAGACCGGTAATACCGATCAATTCTCGGGGCTCTGTGAGTATTCCTTACGGCAACAAACTCGGCAACTCTTCCACTTTGGCACGGTAGATGCTCGTGCCATAATCACGCTGCCTCCGCTTAAGCGTAGAACCACCGCGCAGCTGGAATAACGTATACCCAAAGGAACCTGCCCAACTTTATATCTCAAAGTCACGGAAACAAATCTTTCCAATTACTTGATTGATTCTAACAGATTACACCCAATAAGTATTCCTAGCACCCCACCTCCAGCTGAGTCCCACGCGATCCTATACTGGAGCCCCTCTAGCTCATTTGTCCCTCCCACCATTTTCTACGAACAATACCCCGTTCCACTTCGGCGTTTCTATCGGAGGACCAATACGTAAAAACAATAGGTGTTTAGTATGACCCTAGTCCATGGATAATACAGGAAGTGTTGCCAGTGATCAAGGTCATTTCAGCGCCTCGCGCACACATCTGACTGTGGAGTTTGGTGGGCTAATGTGTATTCGGTAATTGAAACGACGTCAAGTGGCTAATTTGTACATTCTCATGCTGCGGTCAAAGCAGGAACCTTGTTCAGGGTAATCACCTGCACGTTAGAGTAATCTTTCAACCCGGTGAGACCACCCTCTGCGCCAAGCCCAGACTGTTTGTGTCCACCAAACGGCTGCATGAAATTGTCAGCATACCTACAAGTGGGACTTAATTGTAGGATTAGACTCACACTCGTGGGTGAAATTGGGATAAATTGATTCATCGACACAGCTGTAAGCATTTTCAATTTAGTAAAATTTAGCCACCTTGCTCTCGATCGGTCACTCACTACCAGCCTGGATCTGCAAAGCAATCCGCTCAACAGTCTCTAGGTCCTGTCCCCAAACAGACGCTGCAAGCCCCAAGTTCGTATCGTCTATTCAGGCGCGGGCAGGTAAGTCATTAGCGAACCCAGTAGTTAGATGGTTTCACTTACTAGCACGCCTGACGACATCCTTCTCGTCGCTCCATTTCAGCAGCGGGACTATTGGTCCGAACGGCTCCTCCCGCACGATCTTTGAGTCTTCAGGAGGGTTATCGACGATGGAAACCGGGATATACAGCCCGTTCGTGGGATTGGGGTTGACATCTCCACCAATTGCAAACTTGTAGTTATTCGCATGTGCATCCTCGAAGTAGGAGACAACCCTCTTGTACCTAAAATCCATAACCATTAGTAGTCTGGGATTAGGAGGTGAAGAGTGTAACTTACTGGGGGAGATTTTGTATAGGGCCTAGCTGAGAATCCGGTTCCATGCCGTTACCGACCTTGACGGTCTTGCTGTATTCGACAAGCGCATCGCGGAACTCATCATAGATCTTCTCGTGTACGTAAATACGCTTAGCTGTAGCAAGCGTTAGTGAAGAGATCAACGGTGAAAGTTATCAGAGTCGTACCGGCGACACCTAGACCAGGGAGAGAATTAAGGCGAATGATCCAACGATGATTAGCTTGAGTACTAACATGCCTGACCCGATATCTGTACGAATTTGTGAGTATATGCTATGTGAATATACTGGAATGCCGCTTACTCTAAAAGCTCCCCAGAATAATTGACTGCACACCATGATTCAATACGCAATAACATTGGTTGAAAATGCGCGAACGTACGGTGCGACTACCTTAGGGTCTATATCAGGAAGAATAATCGCTGGGTCATTTCCTCCTGAAAGAGACTGATAATTAATGACTACTCTAGTAAAGATTTCCAGCTAAATACCAAGCTCTAAAGTAATTCGCTTCAGACCCCGACTGGCGCTTTCCATGACTTTCTGACCGGTAAAGCTTGATCCGGTGAAGCTGATCTTAGAGCGAAAAGTCTGTGAGCGGGCGGTGATAATATCATGAGGCTTCCTTACCTGGTCAATGCCTGGATGGGCTGTGATCATAGGACCCAGGCTATCGTCTCCGCTCAGTACGCTCACCACACCTGGTGGAACTACCTGCTGAATATCCTTGCCGAATCGCAGCGTGGTGAGTGGGGTGAATGGGGAAGGCTTGATTATCAGTGTATTCCCGGTTAGGAGCGCAGCTGCGACTTTGAACATGCAAATGACTAGGGGAAGGTTCCTGTTGTATGTTTAATAACATGTACTTCAGCATGGCAATACTGTACGTACCATGGAACGATGCATCCACACTATAAAAAAGGTTTGCGACTGACTGTGACTGGAAGTTTGAATATGGACCTACCACTCCAATAGGAACATGACGCTCGGTAACTTTTTGGTTTTCGTTATCGGTAAGAACTACATCGGCCAGTCGGAGCTTCGAAATCTCGCGGAGATAATTGGCCGCGAAACTCGTCTCGAACTTAGAGCCGGCCAACTATTAAATCAAAGAGCCCCGTAAGCATTGTCATACCAAGATAATAGGCTATGAGAACATCGGAAAAGTAGAAATCGACCTACGGGCTTCCCTTGTTCCAATGTAATCGACCTCTGATATTCCTCAGCATTCTTGTCGATAATGTCGGCAATTTTGTTGAGAACCTTTGCGCGTTCATCTACAGGCGTGGAGGCCCACCCAGAGAAAGCGGCGCGGGCAGCTGCTACAGCCTCGTCAAGCTAAATCGGTCGTATTAGTGCCTCAATAGAATGAGAATATAGAGGCCAATACCTGCTCCTTGGTTGCGACCGGAGCCTCGGCTATCTTCTTCTGCGTTGCCGGGTTGAATACGTCCAGCGTTGTTGGCGAGGTAACAGGTTTCCCATTGATGATTTGAGTATACTCAGTCATGGTGTTGCAAAACGAAATGTGGAGAGATAGGAGTAGTAACCGGAACTTTATAAAGGCGCTCTCATCGGATTCGGCCTGAGATTTCCGTTTGATGGGTTGATAGATCACCATCGGCGATGAATTAGTGATTTGCAACTATGTGGCGTTATCCTTTCGGAGCCGTTCGTATGCACCAGGAGTATGCTACACACGCGGTAGAATACCGCATGACAGGGTGGTAGATCGAAACCCGAGACACGGCCGAGACGCCGACTCAATGGAATCAATATGGGTACACAAGTCAGGTCTTGCGGTGGGGTAAGTCGGATATATGAAACCTATGGTATAATTTCTTGCCGAAAGCTCGGGGTGAAGCTTGATGATCAATATAGTTCCGGGGAGGCGGGGTATCGCCTGGCCGGTACGCGTTCGTGATTTAGCCCACCAATGAGGTTCTCCAGTCCATTGGGGAGGCCCTGTGGTGCTCCTGCACCCCGAAGTACGTCAGCAGGCGCTCATGAGGTGCTGTCGGCGATGAAGTGTCGGATTCTGTGTTCGAGCCGTTATTTCCCGGCTCTGCTCGTTCGTGTTTCTTTCGTCAGTTGTGCTTCTCTGAACTGGTACCTCCATGTCCCAATAGCCGTATATCGTGACTCTCTATTTACCCCTTGGCACGACCGCAACAACGTTCACCACTAAGCCCTTGCGTCATACGCTCATTCACTAGATCCTTCTAATGCTCTTCAGAGCTAAGACCTAGAGTATTCTGCCATTTTTATAGCCTTAGACCTATACCGCGCTACCCCAACCCCCAAAAACAGGTACACGGGCAACGCCGAAGTAGCAGATTGGTGAGTAGTTTAGGGTTTTCACATATTTCCTGAGCTACTGTAAGTTGCACAAATGGGCATCGTCGATCAATTCACCACCTCAATTGAAACAGAAAGGTTATCCATCTACGCGAGCGACGCATATATTAAGCTTATACAGTTATCCAGTCGCCTTAGTCTCGCCCCAATCCGATGTTTTCCCAATTCCCAACTTCTCCTTCAATGTCTTTGGTCTTCTCGTCCTGCTTCAACGGTAACAATAAGTCCCACTTCAGGATACATCTCAGCAATCGTCTAGCGGGCGTAAACAACGTTCCATTAATACACCCTGCACCCCTCGACCCGACGCCCTTGAAATAACAGCGTGGACGTGTATCGTAGAGCGTTACGCAAAAGATGTTTTATAGATCCTGATGTTTCTGGTGAACGCGGATCGAGAAAACTGATAGGAAGACTGGTAGCCCTACGGGTTGCAGCAAACACAATAGTCTGGGGTGGCGCTAACCTCTCGATGGGACAAGAGGGGAGCTGGTCTAAATCCAGCGTGTTCTCGATAACACTGAGTTAGTGGTAAGTGTCGGCTAAATATGGTGTTTGTGTTGAGTTAATTATGTCAGCCTCACGTGACCGATCCCCTCCACGTCTTGCATCCCACCACTATGTCCTACTATCCACAGCCCGGCACATCTCGCTCTCCTCCTCCTCTCCAACACCCCATCCCGACACACCCACCAACAGCACCCCCAGAGCCTCCAGCGACACCTGGGTCACCCAGCGGGTACATGCGCTTTACCTCGTCTCCCCAAAACCCAGCAACCGTATCACCAGGAAGACAATACGCGCAATATGGAGGTGGGGGATACTCTCCTCCTCAGCCTCAGCCAGGATACGGACAACCGCAGTGGCAGAGTTTCGGAGCTGTTCCAGCTGGAGTTGGCGCGGTACCAGTTCCAGGGACGCAACCTGGTATCCCACCGCAGGCTGGTCCGGGGTTCTCTATTCCACAGGCGGCGGCGATGTGGGGCGTGAATGACGCGACGGCGCAGATGGGTGTGCAGCTTGGGAGGAGTGCGGTTGCTGCTGGTCAGGATTATATGGAGAAAAATGTGAGCTCTGCGAGACGTGGAGGTGTGATGGGTGGGGTGCTAATTATGGTTGATGTTTAGTTTGGTCAACACTTGTTGCCATTGTCGACTTTAAAACACCAGTTCAACGTGTCGAACCAGTATGTGCTGAGGAAGCTTAGGCTGGTTCTGTTCCCTTGGACGCACAAGCCGTGGACACGTCGCATCCAGCGCTCCGCTGACGCCCAAGACGCGGGTGCCCCTCCGAGGTTTATGCCACCCCGAGAAGACCTGAACAGCCCAGACCTCTATATTCCTGGTACGCATGTTCATATTCTATTGCTTCTATATTAGTCTGACGACGATTGGGCGTAGTGATGGCTCTTGTGACGTATGTGTTGGTCGCCGCCGTGAAGACCGGCGTTAGCGGTCGATTTAATCCTGAGGTGTTGGGTCTGACTGCGAGCAAAGCGCTGGCGATTGTCTTGGTGGAGTGTGCTGTCGTGAGGCTGGGATGCTACTTCTTGAATATCCAGAGCACGGGGCAGTTCGTGGATTTGCTCGCATTTGGAGGATACAAATTTGTCGGGTGAGTGATTTGGTCGCAGCTTCTCTAGAAAGTCTGACTAAATTCTATCAACTGTAGAATCATCGCCACGTTAATTGCTAGTTTACTACACCCCGGAAATTTCCTCTACTGGACAGTGTTTATATACTGTTTCTTGGCAAATGCGTTCTTCCTCGTACGTTTATCCCTATTTCCATCGCACACCGTGAAACTAACCCCAGATATCCTCCCTTCTCCTTGTTTAACCCATCGACTTACCCCTCGCATATTCTCAACCCGCCAACAAACCCTCGTCCTATCACCTACCTCGACGTATTATCCAACAGCTCCGCTCCCTACGCTCTATTGTCCTTCCCGACCCCTCAATAACACACGCCGCGCCACTCACGCACGCTCAACGAGGACACCGCGTACAATTCCTTTTCGTATTGGCGATCATGCAAGTTCTGTATATGGGTGTACTCGTTCGCGTTTAAAATCCAACGAGGGGTTGGAGGACGGAGGGGTTATGGGATGGAAGTATACTATGCTAGATGTGTATGTAGTTGGATACGGACATGTTGTAATGCACTGTGATCTACATACGTGGCGCACGCGTCTGTCGAATTGTATTTCTGGAGCGCGCCAAGTGTTATGTAATGCGTTGTCATCTTGGGCGCTTAATAAAAATGGTTTTTGACCGCATATGGTCACCGTCATACCGTAGAAAATCTCAAAGCTGGGTTTGCCATCTCCGAATTCGTAGAATTCTTAAGCAAAGCCGTAAGATATGTTCGATCTACTGAGTGAAAGGAGGCAAGACTTCCGAAGCTCCTAAGCCCGCTTTCCTGTTACCTCCCTCTCACCCACCACCCGACCGTCCTTCCCGTGTTCCTTCCACCACAGCTATGGAGTCGAAACGTATAGCACCGGAGCTTTTGCTGCATATTGTTCAGTATCTAACTAACCCTACGGTTCTCGCCAAGCTTTGTCTACTTGACACTCGGACGCGTGCGATGCTCCTACCGATCCTCTACAAAACGTGTGTTATCAATAAACTCGAAGGCGTTTCCGCATTTTGCAAAGCCATCAAGGGGGACCATTCTCTGGGTCTCCTTGTCACAGACCTCCGCATGAGATTCCCGCCGCCTAGTCCTAGTTGGGATGAAACCGACAACGCCGAATTTATGGACGTGCTCAGTCTCCTCCCTTATTACAAGCCGACGTGGGGGCAGGGCGTGCCTCTATGGCCTGACACTCTGGTTTCCGACTTTCGCGACACCCTCGCTCTTTTGCCGAATCTCGGTTTGTTGATGCTAGGCTACGGGAAATGGCTGTCGAAGGTTTTCGTTGGACTGGAGGTGCCATTCCGGCTCAACGCGCTCAAGATTGCTCATTTCCCCGGCGACGCTTTCATTCAGTTCTTGAAGGGCCAACCGTCGATTCAAGCCCTTCGAATCGATGCACATTTTGCCGTCACTCGTAATTCTGATTCTGATACCGACAACGACGGCGGTTGGCCACCTCGTGACCGCGTGCCCGATTCCGTGATCCAAGCAGCCGCCGACCCGTCGTTCCTCCCCAATCTAAAGTTCTTGGCCGCTGGTCCCCTGAAATTCACGGCGCTCGCACCTGGCCGTCCGATCGTGAACGCGCTCATTACGCAAATCGTGGCCTCTCCGTCGCTCGAGTGGGAAAGATTCCGAGATTTGGCAAACGCATTGGGCGAGACGAGCGTTCCGATCCAACAGCTCGAGTTTACGAGTAGGGAGCTCAGGCAGGGTGAAGTGCTTTGCTGGGAGTTTTTCGATTTTTTATGTAAGACGAAGGTGCCAGAGGGACTGCGTTCGCTTGTGTTGCATGATACGATGGACGTGAGTGATACTTTTCGTACCCCTTATATGCTATGTCAGAGGTTGACCTTTGGACGGTCGAGCAGATTCTTGATGAACTTGAGAAGGACCCCGACTTTTTTGTGTCCAGGGCTCGGATTTTGGGCGAAAGGTTTCCGGTACTGGAACGGTTTGAGGTGCCGATACGAGATGATATTCATGGGGGAGGCCCGAAGAAGATGCTGGGGTCGCCTTGGGAGATGTATGGTGCGATGTTTCGGTCGATGGCTGAGCTTGGGGCTTGGCAGAAGCTTTGTCCGACGCTGAAGCAGGTTATGCTGTACGACAAGGAGCTGGTTTAGCTTCCCAGTGCTGCTTCTAGAGCAGAATTGTATGACGAAATAAATAAATAAATTGAGCTTTAACCGTTCTTGGTTTTTGGAATAACAATTGTTGAGAGGTGCGGTATCGAACGATACCAGGTGCCAGTTCGGGGGCGATACTATGGGACTCGTTCCGAACTATCGGCTTCCCGGTTATCGGCGCGACGAGGTGTTTGGAGAAACATGTGGTTTCTTGGCTTGGCAGGAGGCGTGCCAACATGGAATACATACTGTAGGATCACGACCGCTTTTAGGTTGTTTCTGTTTCTTCTGAGGTGGGATTATATGATAAAAGAAATGAAATAGTTCGGAATCGGATTGTTTTTAGTTATCGGGGTGGCGATCATCGAAGTTACGGGGGATCGCCTGTGTTTGATTGAATTGAGCTGTCTTTCCAAAGCTTCTCTCTCTCTTACCCCATACCCGATTCACTCGGGGACTCTCAGCAAAAAACATCTA
>JANWGL010006519.1:0-10392 GCA_025200755.1 Ceratobasidium sp. C01 | reverse complement strand
GGTTGGAGTGCAATAAGAGCGGCGAAGCGGCGGAGAAGCCAAAGTTGGAGAATGCCCCCTGTCGAAGGCGCGTTCGTTCGAGACCAGACATATCCAACTAGATATCTGAAGGCAACAAGAGAGAGAAGTACGAGTAGTAAAATTGGCGGCCCGATTAGAGGGAAAATGAGCGAAAAGGTGGACGCAAAAAGGATTGCGAGCACACAACATCCACAAGCAAAGGCAGGATTGAATGCCCTGGGGTATATGGCTAGTAGACGACGTCAGCTAATGTTCACAAAAACACAGGATGATCACATACCACGAAAGTATTGACGAGGAGTGATAGCCCGTCTCTGAGCCCTGCGCATCTTCCACAAACGGATTGGCTGGAGCATTTGGAGCCCCGGAGCAATAACCGCGGCGTTCAGAACTATGACCATTAGCAGTACCGCGATATATGTCGAACCATTTGCGAGAGAGGTTGGGCGGCCCTGGGTAATATCAATCGGCTTCACGCTGAAAACGACCGCGCCAATCGTGATAATCCAGGCAGTGGCAACAAATGCGAGAACGTAGAACGTCGCCTTGAAACTTCGGAGCCTCATTGCAGACACGGACGCTGCGCCAGTGAACTTCGAGGCTTGATTGACGACCAGGAGCGCAATTATGATGAACAGTGTGGCGGCAACTGCGGGTGCAAGTGTGGTGGCCAGCGCAGCTCCCAAACTGTTACTGTCTGATATGGGCTTCAAAAAGGGGAATACGTTCACTACGTCAGGTGCTCCAGCAGACGCAAGGCCGACCACGGGGATAACTAAACCAATGTTAGATTCGATCACTAGACTCGGGCGTGGAAACTCACGCGAAGCAGCGAGTATTATCGCCGTGACCGCGACGACGGTCCAATATTTAAGATCGCTCCATACCCCGCCTTGCTCTTGCAGCTCACGCCATCGAATATCCGCCTTGGCCCGCCCTTCGATAGACTCGACACCTGCGAGATAGCGGACATTACGCCCAACGATGAGCCAGCCCTTGACCTGCCGACCCTCTGCGATTGCAGTGAACGCTTCCTGTTGCGCCTCAGCAATCTCTGCGTTCAGCCCCTTTAAGCGCGACCTCCACTCTCGGATCCCATCGTACACCGTCGCCAAGCCAGTATGATCTAACCCGGATATAGGTCGCACAAACTGTCGGCGAGGACGTTCATCGCTTCGCCTACCAGTTGCAGTCGAAGGTCTCCGTCCACTCGGGTCGCCCTTGACCTGACCGTGACCATCACTGGTGTCCTTTCGCCCGTGCCCGTCACTCGTAGAACGCCTGCCATGCCCGTCACTAGGCTCCCCTCGTCCATATGCATCACTTGAATCGCGCATCTTTCGGGCAGGCTTGGCCACAACCGACTCGCGCGCGCTCGGGCCTTTAGATACTACGGCCGTCCCTGTACCAGTTCCCGTACCCGTCCCAACAGCGGTAGATGAAAACCAGCTCGGCCCACCTCTTGAACGCTGGAAATCCGCCTCACTCGGAACCTGAGTCATCTCCCAGCCTTCTTCTTCAATAGGTGGATGGTTAGGTCCAAAGCTGCCGACCATGGTTTCTCCGGGAGCAGGGGTAGGTGGCATGGCTGCGAGTTCGCCTGTCTGCCCGACGCGCACTTTCGATCCGAGGGGGAGTCGACCGAAGGAAACGGATTCGCGAGTGACTTCTTGAAATCGGCTTCCGATGACCCGTTGGCTTATTCGTTGAGCAAGGCTATCGTTAGAGGAGGTTATTCGACCACCGTTGAGGCCCTATATAAAAAAATCAAGGTTAGACGCGAAGGCTATGAGGAAGTATAGGAGGGTGGTCTAAGGAAACATACGCTGACGCTTCTAAGTTTATAATACTGAGAAGGGGCCACATAGCTTGTGGGCGTAGGTCCGCCATGTTCTCCTGGGCCGAGCTGATTGACCTTCTCGCGCTTCTTCCCGCTAAGTGGGCGGGGTCTGCTTATTCGCGGGCCGCTTCTCCGTCCTTCGCCTTCTGAAGTCTCGTCGTCAGAGCCGTTGTTAGGGGTAGCAAGTTGAAAGGAGTTGATGTAGTGCGTCTCGGCGACTTCAAGTTTCTCCAGCACAGTCGTGCGCTCGCGAATGAGACCGTCAAGTCGGGAGGTGTCGCTGTATGGCCAAGCTATAGTTATGCCAAGGAATATTACGGAACGAACTCACACAATAGTGAACACACTGTGCACATCTACATCTCCACTCCTACTCCCGTTCCCGTTTCCCCGCTCCGTTTCGTGCGTCCGCCGGCTACCATCACCACTCCCACTCCCACCCAAACTCCGCAGAGGACCGCTCCTGCTCCTGCCTAGGCTCTCACTCCCAGCCCTCGGGCGTGCCCCCACACCACCCATCTTAGACGTCAACCCACACCGGACAAATAAATCCTTCACGCGTCCCTCGCCCCAACTTTCGAAACCTGGCGCTCGGTCGCTTCGTAGCCAGACTACGTCAACACCCCCAAGGTCATCCAACCACCGTTGTCGGCTTGCAAGAAGTTTCGTCCACTCATGCAAAAGCTTGAAGAGCGCAGGTAAGGCAAACAGCACTATAAGTAGCACAGTGAGTATAACGAGGCGCGTACGCGCGACCGGAGCTCGATCTGTTCCATCGACGAGCGCACGACGCATGAAGCCTGTGGATACGTCCGTAGTCGTGACGTTGCCTTCGTCATACATCTTGAGAAGACGGAGGAGAGATAAATCTTGGAGGCTGGAGACGCGTCCACCAAATATGGCGTAGGGATAGTTCGCAAGGCATGGAGTGTCGACGAGGTAGAGTGGGAGAGCGCCGACGAGGCCAACGATTGTCCAGCCGAGTGCGAGGAGAAAGACTACCCAGAGTGTGCGTTGGGCGAGTTCACCGTCAGATGGGAAAGGCGCTTGGGAAGCGAGGGCAGGAACCAAAGGAACGGGAGGAAATAGGAAGGCCCAGAGCGTCGAGCGCAGAGGGGCAGGGCGCAAACTAGATTACGATTAGATTGGCAACCGTAACGCGCGCAAGGAACTCACTCAGGTCGCGGGAACCACTCGCGCGCAGCGTAGAGAGCGCGTATCCGAGGACGAAGGAGGGCAAACAGCAACTGAGATAGACGTAAGCCATTGCTGAAAGGAACGTTCGAAGGAGTTAGAACTTACCCATATGAGGAAACCCAAAGCGGCAGTGAAGATCAGAGAGGCGATCACGCCAGCGGCCGCAGCATCGACACCTTGGCCAGCGCAGACTGGGGCGACAGTGATGACGGATTCAGTTGGAGCCGAATTAGGTATCTGGGTAAAGGTTGTGGTAACAAGAGTTGTGGAAGAGAATGTCAGAGTAACAGGGAACGCGGTTGTGAATGAATCCGAAGCGGAGGCGGGTATTGAGCCACTAGGAGCGCCAGACGCAGTGCCAGATAGTATACCGGAGCTCGCAGAAGTAAAGACGCCAGTAGGAGTCGGATATGAAGTAAAGCTGAGACTAGAGATCGCGTCTGTTGGATTATCACTAACAGATGCCTCAGAGAACGTGCTAAGTGTGCTGAGCTCAGAAGTCCATCTGGGGCGCAAGAAAGCCATGTGATGGCGGAAATCACAGAGGCGGATTGTGTATTGTCTTTAGGGCGTCCAGGTCGTCTATCTGCAGGTCGTATACGTCAGCGTTAACGTTAGAATCGTCAGAACGGCGCTGGTGCACAGCGCGGGGCGTGGCCGAAGCCAGAACCAATTTCAGACCCACTCACCACGCGACGAGCCACAACAATCCCAAATTCACACAAAATCCGAATATAATTTAGAAACGAGTGCCAGCGCTCAGCATGGGCGTAATTCGACTGTCGAGTATAAACGAGCGTGAGGAGTCGCACGTATCTCGTTTCCATCTCGCTCAGAAGTACTCGGAGGGATGTTGGGCCTGGATTACCAGGACAACAGACCATGCGAGCACAACAATGGAACGTTCTCATGCCTACACAACTTCCTGCCCTAGAATTTCCACCAATTATATTATCTCTATCGCTCGAATAACCTCTTAGCGCAATCTTCGAGCACATTTGTATATCGACATTTGATGCGTCTAACCCGGTCTCGACTCAAACATCCTTATAAGGCGCGCCGGTGTGTCCCACATGCCCCTCGCCCTCTTCTCGCCCTGCATTGATCCTATTCAACATCGGAGCACACATATCGCCGCTCGCCTTCCTCGAGCCGAAATACCAATCCCCACCTAACCGGCTCCTGGCGGTGGAGGACACACGCGTATCTTTCGCAGCGGACGTGAACCGCGCTGCTTGGGGACGTAATCAGATCCATCAATGTTCTCGCTTTTGGATTTGGTATCTAAGACTCACTTTATTCTAGTTGCCCTGCTTGAGTCCCTCCGCCAACGCGAGAAGCGATGTACATACTTGAAGAACAGATTTCAGAGCCAATCAACGCAACCGGATGTTATGCTGTATAAGGTTGCCTCGTATAGTGCTGTTGAAAGGCCATTAGCCTGCCATTGTACTCACCTTAAATTTATTATATTTTATGGTGCTTTCAGTCTCCTTCTCGCATATCAGACCATCTTATTCTCTGCCTAGCCTCGAGCAGCAACCACAATGTCGAGCCTTAGCAGTGTGGTACGTGAAATGGACAAGCCAAGGAGACGATGCGCTCTCTGGGGCAGTGAAAGTCGCGTGAGGGTCGGCCGGGGTGGTTACGAAGCACAGACACACAGGGACCGTAGAGTCAAAACCACATTTAGGCATATGTGTTAGGGTTGGTCATGGATTTGAGTCAAAGTTTCCCGCGATTTCAGATGGGTGTTGCACGTGACGTTGCGGGGTGCATGTTCGACGACGATGGCGGCGACGGCGAGTGTGGTGCCTGCGGGCGATTTGAGGTGGGTAGCCTGGAAAAATACAGAAACCAGTGATAACATTGCATACAGCTTGGAGGAAAGCCTCTTGGCCGATATGAGTAACATATCGGAGCAAGAGTCGCAGCGCGTTAGTACTCAAGCTCGAGCAGCAGTAGTGAGTGAGCCGTTGTGGCTAGTCTAGGTCGTGGGGTCGTGGCTGATGAAACGTGCAGTACTGGGCTGGTCATGGTGGAGTCACGGAGCAGCAAGCAAAGGACTTTATCCAGATCTCACACAGCCCCGCGCCACAACCACAACACCACGCGCCTCCGCCTCCTTCCCCGCCTTCTTCTTCTCCGCCCGACCAGCGCCCAAATCCACAAAACAGCCCGCATCGGGCTCGTGTGGCTACCTGCCGCGCGCGTTCCGCCGCTCCTACGCCGCGCCCTATCGCTGCTTTACCACAACCTCAGCCGCAACCTTTGCCTGAGCCAACCATGGGTTCGCGCTCGCCGGGAGACGTGAGTCGCGTATCCATCTATCCTATACTTTGCTAATCAGGTGTAGCAGCATTATTGGTACCGTACCTCTGCTGGTATGGTCGGCCGTCGCGGTGCCAGCAGCACACCCTCCCAATCCCAGTCTCAGTCGAGAACTCAAGCCAACCAGCCGGCACCTCAAACTCAGAGTCCACCAGCATCACCTCCACGGGCCACCGGTACGGGGCTTATTCATCAGTTTTCTCAGCTCTCTACGAGCGATGAATCTCATGAACACGGACAAGTGCTTGTTCCAGGTTCGTCAAACGAAGAGGAGCGTAGGACAATGGACGCAGGGGAAACCCAACCTACCCAGCTCGGGGAACACGTTTTGGGGCTCATGGACCAGCCCAGTCAGGTCGATGCTACGCCACCCCTACCCATTCAACCCAACGAAACGCACCCCAGCCAAATTGGCGAAACGCAACCCACCCAGATAAACGAAATCCAGCTCACTCATGTTAGCGACTATCCCAGCTCCGCACTCTCTGCACTCTCCTCTAGCCCGAGCTTAGGTGGCGACCCACCGCGCCACCACAGCCCAGCGTCCAGCGTTTCCCTTGGAGGTAGACATTCCAATGAAGATCGGCGGTCGAGCCCGACTCCCAGCGCGCGGCGTTCCAGTCCGAGTCTCGGTGGATCTCCCCGCCGTGGGTTTGGTGATATGAATCGAAGCGGCGGGAGTAGCCCAGCTGCGCTCACGTCGGCCTTGCCGACACAGGAGATACCCGAATCGGTAGATACCCAGGGATCTGAACACACCGCTCCGACGGAGCTTGTGACTCCCGAGCTCCAATACGTAAATGCCACACCCATCCTTTCTAATCCTTCGCCTCCGAGTCAAGCAGAAGCGGCGAGTGGGTTTGAAGGCGCAGGCAGCAGTGGAGGGGGAAGGGAAGGGACGCCTCCAACCCAGGTTGTCAATCCGGAGCTTGTGCAGGACGTACAAATGCAGGACACCGATGAACAAGAAATCCCTCCCACTCCAGAACCAGCCACACCACTACGACCAGTAGGACCATCAAATCCTCGGTCTATATTTCCCTCTTTGGCTTCCTACAAACGCAGTATCCCACAACCCCCTGCACCTGAGCAATCGTTCACTCATTCAGACAGCTCGTCTCCCGCCCGTGCGTTCGACTCCTCCCTCACCACTCCACTCTCGCACCCACACGACGAACCACGCCCACTCGATCGCTCACGGAAATCAAGCTTCGCCCCGCCTATTCGTTGGAGACCTGAACGACAAGCGCCTATCCCTCAACTTAACGTTGGCCGCCAGGAAATACAGTCCTCGCCAAGTCGACTGGACGCCGCACGAGCGGAAGAGGAAGAACGCGCTTTGCGCAGTAGGCGGGCTTCGGGTTCGCGCTCACCCAATCGGACGCCAACCAGAGCGCAAACGCCTGCGGGGAGGGGGATGGGTGGTATGGCGATGGGGGCGCATGATGTCTTGACTGCTTCGACACCATTCGTGAGCGGAGTGCGGGTTGGGATGAGTGTACCAGGGAGGCAGAGATTGGTTAGGTCTCCTTTATCGCCGAGGAGAACTAGTGCTAGTGATCAGGAGGACGAGGATGTCGACCTGGGTAACCCCCCTGATGTCGAACCTGAGGATACCAGTATGGAGGCAGCAGAGCAGCCAGAGCCAGAGGGCGCAGAACCTCATCCCGCCGAAGGAGCCACCGGCCTCGCTCGACGAGAGAGCTCTCTCCCGCTAGAGATGGGTCGAACACGACGAGCCAAGGAAAGAGCCAAAGCTACCGCGAGTCCTCAGCGCGAGCCCGAACCCGAGAGCGAATCGGAGGACGGCATTCAACCCCAGGTCGCAACACCCCCACGTGCGCGGGGCCGAGGAGGAAAGGCACCTACTGCTCGCAGGGGACGCGGACGAGGGCGGGGCGGTAAAGGCACGTCTGTGACGCCGCATACACCCCACGAGCCTCCTGCTGCATCCGTTTCACCACAGAGGACGACATCTTCGAAGAAACGAGCACGAGCAGTTGGGAGGGATGCGTCGCCTGCGGCTGTGAAGAAACCGAGAACATCCGGTGGAGCGAATGCGAAGGCAGGACCAAGCAGAACGCCCGCCGTTGCTGTTACTGCTGTTGCTGAACCATCAGAAACTCGAGTGCTCGCGTGGTGGAAAATTGGAGGGGACTACTACTTCGGCTCAATAGACGGAGGCGACTCAAAGCCAGGCAAAACGTATTCCATCCGTTTTGACGATGGACATACCGCGTCGCTCGCTTTGGGAAAGCTGCGCCAAGGTGCCGCACTACGCGTCGGAGACCATGTAACGGTCAGCCAGCCCAGCAAAGGAGGACCTCGCGGAGAGGGGATCGTCGTGAATGTTCAGAAATGGGAGAAGGAGCGTATAGCGCGCGTTGCGATGGGTGCTGGAGGAAAGGGCAAGGAGGTAGATGTCGAGAGCAGATGGCTAAAGGTTGTCACGCCCGAGGTAACGCGGGCCTGGGGCGACCGAATGCTAGACGAACAGATGCTCGTCGACCCTGGCACAGAGTCTCGTCCGCCGCCTGGGCTTACGAAGAGGAGGGCTGGGACGGTAGGGCCCACGGGGCGCGGTGCCGGAGCCAGGTTCACTGGCTACGCATTTGTGCTCACGATCAAGGCTGATGATATCTCAGCGGTCGAGGGGGTCGAGGAGAAGAAGGTTGTTGTAGAGGCTTTGAAAACGGCGCTGCGTACGAAGATTGAAGGCCAGGGCGGAGTCGTCGCGGATGAATGGGACGAGCTCTTTACTGTGCGCGGAAAGACGGATGCCAAAGGTTGGTGCGCCGAAGGAGACGAGAGCATAAGACTGGAGTATGTGGGCGGAGGAAAGTGGCCAGCCTTGCGCAAGGTGTTCCTACTGAGCGCGAAGATGGGAACGACACCGAAGTACATGATGGCGCTAGCGCTGGGTGTGCCATGCTTGTCGTACCGGTGGATAGACGAGTTTTTGCAAGACGTGAGTACTTAGGTATATGTGCTCCTTAGGCTATGATTAACGCAGATAACGTAGGAGTCCACACATTGGTCGAGTGCATTGCTCCCTTGCGGACGATCAGAGCTATACGGTACGGATGTGTCGCAGGCCGTGAACCCTCATCTGCAAATCGAACCGGACATGCTCAAAACGTTGGTGGAGAGCGATTGGGCTCGTAGGCCGTTTAAAGGAAAGACAATACTTTGTGTCTTTAAACGGGCCAAGGTGCGCTCTCCCTCTAACCCTCTTTTCAGCCCCGCTAATTCTCTTAACAGAAGATTCAAATAGACAAGGGCGACAAAGGCCGATTCTTCTCCCGCGTCGCATGCGTAATGGGTGCTTCTGCCGTCCACCTTGTACACGACGCATCGGGATCTTTCCCTCTCAACGTTGCGGATTACGACTACGTTGTATGCGAGACTCCAGGTATGGAAAAGGAGATGGAGAGGAAAGGAGTGAGGTGTTGTTCACTCGATTGGGTGAAACAATGCATAATTACCGGGAAGGCGATACCTGTTTTCTAGGATATCCAGGTTAAGTTGATGGTGGGAGTATGGTTGGTGTTTTTGTATATGGGTACATTTTGGTTTAGGTATAGTTACTTGGGTTTATAAACGACGATATCCTTCCTTCATTTCTATGTCTCTTTTTTGTATGTCACGCACAACACACTCGATCTGTGAATATTACCACGCCGCATATTAACTTGACCTCTCTGTTTCGACAGCGATGGCAAGTGATACATTAACGAGTCTGCTAAGATAAGATATATGCGCGTGAATAAGGCATTCTCAGCTGTATTTCAAAGACAGAACATGAAAAGAATGCAAACTAGAAGCAAAAGTAAAATAAATATTGCGGTCCGTAGACCGTCCACTCTGAACTAGCGTGTCATCCTTGTGCAGGGGCCATGCTAATCTTCTCTGTATCGTTCCAATTTTTGTATATGTCACTCCGAAGAGGACAAGTACCAGTATGTTTCCTGAGTGTAGCTGATCAGCCAAAATAATTAAATCCGGCTTTGTGGTCAACTCGAAACCCGCGCCAAACACGCTCCGCCGTCACGTGATCGTGTCTTACCCAGCATCAGCGACGATAACCCCTGTCTAGCATGTCTCCTATCTCACCTTTGCTTCTCTCCACCTAACCACAATATCGGAAATCATTTATTAACTATGAGGCCCAAATATCGACCTATAATAGCAATACCGCGGTACCAACGGCGCAGGTCCTACTCTATCTGGTCATTCTGCAGGCGACGCAGCCATGTTCTGTACGCTCTAGTTGCTGTTACCCTCCTATTCGTCGCCTATCTGCTCTATGGAAGACTTAAATCTAAGGATAACATCTTCCGTACTCGACCTCACTCCCAGAAACCACCTCTTGTTGACCGCTCTCGGATGGAAAGGCTAGGGATGTATGACCCGCCTGAGCCTGCCGACCAAGAATGGATGGGGCATCGAGCTTTGCAGTTTTCTGAAGCTAATGCTAACGCTAGAAACAAGCCTCTGTCTGTCACTGCGCTGCCGGATTCTAAGGTTACCAAACACGATAGGCTCGTATCCAATACCCTGGCCGATTCGAACCTGTGCGGCGTTCGAAACAGTCCCTGTCGGCTTGTTCTGGTTCGTCTTTGCCTCCGCTTTCCTAGTTTACGCCCTTGGTCGTTGACAATTTACTCAGCCTGTGTCTATTGGGGAACAAGAGTCTAAGGCGCAATCTCATCTCCAACAAAGTAGTCCCACTGCGCCGTCCAACCAAGAACCTGTACTAACGCTCGCATATAGTCGCGGTACTCGCGCGCGCAATTAACTTAACACTCGTCCTACCCAACATGCACAAGTCCCGATTTAGTACTTGTTCTCGGAACAAGTTCGAGACTTATTACGAACTGAAATCCTTGGAGGAACTCGGGGTACGAGTAGTGAGTTACGCTGCCTTTCAGGAGTGGTCTGCGACCAGGCGGGTGGCACCGATGATACAAGTGGTCGATGTGATGTCCCATTCGCAAAACCTA
>JANWGL010006512.1:0-11994 GCA_025200755.1 Ceratobasidium sp. C01 | reverse complement strand
TTAGTCCGATACTGTAGTTTCAGCCGGGCCGAGCAGTCTGGTCCCTCTTGTGTGTAAGCTAAGGCACAATATAATTATAGGATTAATTATGGGACACGGGTACACACAGATATGGAGAAACGCCAGGTCACGACAGGAACACCGAAAGGGGAACACGCGCTTCATCGACAATCAACCGAGTACATGTAGATGGTATGAATTACTCAATAAAGCTCAAAATAAGCTACACAGGTATTACGGCATCTACATGTTAGGTGTCTATCAGTTGACGCGTCGGTATGTTGGTGGGTGGTGGCAAGTCAGCTCAAGCATGTGTAGACGCCCTGGCGTGTTGACGGTTGCATGTGCCAGTGGGTCGGTGTGTGGGTGGGTCAGTATGACAGTCTAGAGGGTGGAGACAAGTCGATACATTGGTAA
The DNA here is from genome assembly GCA_025200755.1 of Ceratobasidium sp. C01. NCBI lineage: Eukaryota > Fungi > Basidiomycota > Agaricomycetes > Cantharellales > Ceratobasidiaceae > Ceratobasidium > Ceratobasidium sp. C01. The sequence continues at coordinate 11,577 of JANWGL010006512.1, read as the reverse complement.
GTAACATGTCGGCGCATAGGCACGTCTATGTGTCGACATGCTGGTGCTTTGGATCGTGGCTTGTAGGTCTGATCGGATCCGCAATCAGCTAAATGTGTGAATCCACGTCGCGGCTGCTATTATAATAGTATTTTCTCTTTTCGTGGTGTATGTATCGATATTGTGATTGTCTGACTTATATGACTAGAGGAAGTGTCCCGCAACCGGGACACTGACCTCGCTCCCGCCATTAATTCACGATTGATGTGCCAAGTTCAATTGACGTTGTGTTTGATAACATAAGTGCTGGACACTCGAGTCAATTCTCACCTATAATACCATGCAGAATTGATGTAAAGACGCCAGTGTCAAGACAGGCCGGCCCTACCTACAGAGAGAATAAGAGTCAAACAACTGAGAGCATTAGTCCGAGCAACAGTATCTTGGGCGATATACATATTTGCCCGAGGGGGTCCCAAAAACAAACACCGGGCCGATGTTGCGGGGCACTTGAAGGTTGGTAAACAGCGCATGCGCGTAGCTGAGTTATACGGTTCAAGTTAGCACCGAGGGGCTCGGAGAGTCGGTGACTTTATAACGATGCCATCTAATTGCTGTAGACCTATCTCCCGTCAAAAATAATTGTTCAAAATGGGTTAAGCCTCGTAACAAGTCTAAGGCTTTGAGAAGCCAACCAAGGTCTTGAATAACAGCAACGCGTCATGCAATTGCATTACAGAAACCACAAGCCGCCCAAGGGCGCAACTGAAATTGCCCAAATCAACCGTAAGGAGGTGTGCATCACTTTTTTGAGGCGATCTTAACGGGTAAATGCGCTCCAATTTCAATGCCATTGAATTCGTAGATATCAAAAACCTGCTTTGGACAAAATCGATCTGAATCTTTATGATTCGGCTGCCTGGTGATTGCTACTTAAACAGTTTGCCCTCACCCACATTCGTGCCATCTTTTCACTGTTTCTTCTATTCTATTATTCATAAAGAATAAAAACAATACCCGCGTTGGCAAGGTATGGGCCGCCCGGCGGCGCTCCTCGAGTGAGATAGAGCCGCCGCTACGGCTTCGGAGTCGCATTTCGGCATCATAGCGCAAGTAAAGAAACCAGATGTATTCTGGGGGTAGTGGGTGAGAACAGCTCCGCATGAATATTTTCCATCAATTTATGCGCCATCTCGCACACGTCCGATGGCTATCTTAGCTTCGGAGGTGGCCCAAATTGGCATCAAACTCCCCGCTCCAGCCGGACAGCCCAATTAAGGTATCGCGGCTTTTAGATAAGATCACCGTATCCTAGAACGGATATTAACTCTTGACATTAGGTAGTATGCGGGCGAAGCACGGATTAAACTCACGCGTACGATATATGATAATGTGTAAACGCATATACTCGATTTGCTGCAATGATATGGATCAGCTGAGCTGGGCTGCATAGCAGACAGTCTAAGACGGATTACCCTCCCCGAAATAGAGGTTCCTCCTCAATATGTATGCGCTCAATATCCGTTATTTCTATTGAAATGTAATGACCAAGCGGCCAGACAACATCTTAGTTATCTCCCTGAATGATAAAACGGGATGGTCCATTGAGGGAGGCGACTGCCGCTCGCGTGCAGAGGCCCTTGCGGTGTTTAGGATTGATATTGGGCGATACCGTATAGGTTCGGACGCTGCACAGAGCTCCACTGGAGACGAATTGAGGTCAGAAGGTACATTTGAGTTTCCGCACTCACTTACGCAAACCACTCCTAAGTGTATCTCGGTCAAGAGTCACTGCTGGATTAGAATAAGCTTTCTGGGAATAATGTGAAGGTGATGTAATTGGCGAAATCTTCCGCGACGGCTTTGGGGTCGTAGCTCGGCATGGAACTAACCAGCGGATTAGTACCGCTCCGAGTGAGCAATTTCTCTTAATTTATGTTTACTCTCGCACAGCCTTGCTCGTCCAGTGATTATCCTGTGTGGTCCAAATCGGTACCAACTATCCCATCTATCCGGTAAGCTCAATTTCCCGCTCCCTCCTAGTGATAGGACCCGATCCGGGACCGCAAGTTGGCTGAATCAGCGGTGGTTCGAAAGTCCTCAACCAATTGAACATGCAGTTGAAGGTACGCACCTGCATAACGCTTCGCCTACATGCCTTCGCCGGACTGAGATCTACAGATCTGCTGAATTCACATGTCTGGCACGCGGAATCAATAACAGAGCTGGGATATACACAAGGATGACATCGAATTGCTCAAGCCGTAGTCATCTAACCGTGGAGTTCTTACAGCTGAATCGTTATGAGAAGCGGCAACTTAAGACACATCGATTTTCACCCATAGGTGAGCCAATGAAAGAGATGAAATGGAAACACAAGAATCGCCACCGGGATGAGACGTTAAACTGGGTCATATTACTGAGTTTCACAGGAAAATGCACTGAAAAAATCTACCGAAAACGCTCAATCTGCGAATGGTTTTCAGCAGTTTTAGGGCGCTGAATTTCAGTACATACCTGAAATTTCAAGTGAAATCGAACCGAATTTCAACTTAGAATCAACCAAAAACGGAATCTGATTTTCGGTCCTATCACTGCGCAGAGTGAATCAGATGCTGACTTGTTTGGGTTAGTTATATGGCGATCCCTTGAAACCGTGTTTCGCCGTGCAGGTTGCGATGGGAGGAGCAGCGCCAAGAGTCGTGAAAAAAGCTGTCAGAAGATGTTCTCGTTCGTAATAAGCTGTGAGATTTAGCTTATGATGTAAAGCAAGGAATACATTGTCGATACTTCGGTAACATTGAGTTCGTTGATACTTGACCTCCCCCGTGAGGGGAAGACAAAGGTGGGGCTTGCAGGATGTGTAGTGCTCAGAATCTGCGGCAAAGCTTGGTCGCTATTCATACTAAATTATCCCTCGCGAATATCTCAACAATGCAGACTGTTGAGTTATAAATTCCAATCACCCCAGGGGCCGAGGTTACTGATACAGATATAAGTTACCATAACAGGCACAAAAGACCCTTTTCCTACTCTAAGTTGAGAGGGAAACAACTCAGCAACATCCCCCCTAGTTCCAGAGTGCTCCGGATTGCGGGGAGTAGCTCCAGTCGCTCCGTGGTCTCCGGAGGGCTTCGGAGCACTCATGACCAACCCGGCACCGTGAAAGGAGCGCTCTGGGACTTGTGAAGAATTGCCGAGAAGGCAACAACCATAGACCAGGCCGTCACATAAAAGCTGATTCACATGTAACTACTGTACAAACTAGTTACTCTCAGCTGAATGGTTTATTCAATTTTTATGGCCTAGTCTTCTTCTTTCACGTCATCCTCGAGATCGTTCTCGTCGTCGGTACGTTGCTCTTCGAAAGCCTGCACGACCACTTCCCCCTCCTCCAAGTATTGATTCCTAAATGCATTCCAAGATCCCAAACCTTTCCACCAATCCGGCCGTCGTTGATTAAAATCGACTTGCTCATACTCTAAGTTGCCCCGCCTGGGATGTGCCTTCCGCCAACTTTCAAGACATGTGTTCCATGTATCGTCGTAGAAAGCTGCCGGCCATAGGAGATAGTATGCGTGTGTGTTTGTGTGAACACTTATTATCGACTTGCTGTGGTGAGACCAATACGCTAAAATTGAAGTTGTGGCAAGAAGAGCAAGATGCTTACCCGCCCAAAAATTGAGGCTCCTTCTCAACATGCATTGATTGAATATGCCGAATTTTCATCGGAACCCATTCGTTACCGGGCCATTTCACATCCGCGTTTTCACCCTGAACGACGTATCGAGAGGGCCCATTGAGGGAGGCAACGTTGCCTTCCAAGCAGAGGCCGTCTCGGTCCTTCTTGCTGAGGTCTCTTCGGCCTTTCTTGCTGAGGGCTCTTCGGCCTTTCTTGCCGAGGCTGGGTGTTACCTCTATTGGCTGATTACCCCGCCAAAACGCGAAAACGGCAACGACACGGAGCTCCACTAAAGAAATCTCAAGTTAAAAGAGCTACTAGCGCTTTCGTGCCTACTTACGCCTTCCCTTCCTCCGTTTATACCGTTCAAGAGTCTTTTCGGATCCCAGGAAAGAGGTGTCTTTGACACAATCGAGAGTGTCAAAATGAGCGCGCGCAGCCGCTATAACTTCAGGGTCCAACTGTGGCATAGTGAGACCTCTAAATAGCGGGGGTTTTACGTGGGTAGTGGATTAGAGCAACAGCTCCAAGCGAGAGATTTTGGTCAATTTATGCGCCATCACACGCGGCCACACTTGCATCCGATTGCTATCTTATCTTCGGGGGTGGCCCAATTTAGCAGCAGCTTACCCCTCCAATCGGTTAACTCTATCAGATACCACTCTCTCCAGATAATAAGTAACATCGTATCCGGGAGTGTTGGTTGGCTCTCAACCAACGCCACGCGAACGTCGGGCAAGTCAGTGACGAGTTGAAGTTAAATGCAACGCATAAAAGTTGAGGAGTAATCGCAATGGCACAACGTGTTTTTGCTAAACAAATAGCGGTAGACCCCTATAAATAAAGCGCAGGTAAGGAGAATGGAGGAACATAAGGCTATAGTTTCAGCTAGGCACAGCCAACTTGGTGCCTAGCCAATATGGTTTCAGCGATGCATTTCTTGTCCGTCCCGCCAGGGATGAGACAAATGCTACGCGTTCGAAAGCACAGGAAGACGTCAAAGGCAGGAACCACCCAGACTGAAGATTTCCCTTCCTTACACGCACCCGATCAGTCGCATACCCGATACCTACCCAGAACCAGAGCGGGCCTCCGTATCAGCTCGTCACAGACCGCTCGACTACTTTTGGTATTCAAGGCTCAGAGGAACTAACATACCTAGCTAGGAGTTTAACTGGCACCCCTTCCCGACCTCTGGAACGTGCGCAAGCTCAGCCCAGCAGCAATTTATATCGACGAATTGCGGATGTACCAGAGCGATTCGAGGTAAATCAAGTGACTAGACGATATAGGAGTGAATATTTAACACACCGGACCGGTGATAATGAGAAGATAGGGAGAAGCAAACTTAGCCACGACACCGGCATTGCGGATGACTGTTTGGCCTTATGCGTCGTATCTGTATGCAGTTCCCCCTGTCCATGGAAGCACTTGAGTTCAATTAAACTCTAATCCTCGAGTCTATTTGGGACCGTGGGAGGGTTTTGAGCGAGTTGATCTCGGGGCGATGCGCGAGCTGGACTGATCCATGAGGAAGCCAGATATGCAAACCACTAGCAAAATAACATAAATATAATTATTGTCGAAAAGATACAACACCGCGAACGAAATCTAAACGCGAGGTTACAGGGAGGGCGCGCGAGAACTAATAAACGATCCGGTGAGAACGAGACGATGAAGCGAGATTCATTTCATGCCATTCGGCCAATTGATTTCCCAAATGTTCAGAGGTTGAAAAAGAGCTTTCAACTCTAGGCTCGGTGAGATATCTTACAAGCTTCCTCTTGATGATAACACAAGGACCAATAGAGCGAAAGCGTGGTTCGGTCTTAGGGAATCGCGAATATCGTAGAGTCGCTCGTAGCGCTCGATGAGGGCCGGAAAGAAATCAAATGTCGAATGAGTTCTCGTGTGTCCAACAAGCTCGAGACGAGCTGAGTTGTAAAGTAAGTTATTGAGCTGGAAATTATTTCACGGAAACTAGCGACTCACGAAGAAACCTCCCATGGATTTGTCCAAGATATGGAAAAAAACACTCTCCAAGTGACGACAACCAAGCACACAATCGACCTAACCGCGGGACCGTAATGTAGAGTCGAAGTTTTCAAAAACCTCAGCGAGGCGATATTGACAGTCCCGAGGATCACGGAACGCGTTGGTAGGTAGGTGGAACGGGGAAGTTGTAGTAGTGGTAGTATTTGAGCGAATTGCAATTGGTCGAGAGAATGGGGAAACTTCTTCCGAAGAACCTAAAATCACTATGATCACGACTATGTCCACTGAGTTCTACCTCTTCGAAAGGTTAGCAGGAAGATCGACAAAAAAAAAGTACAAAACCAACTTACACCGAATACTGGGCGAGCCGTGCATAAACGATCTTTCCCAGACGGTAAAAGATACGTCGTCTACCAGCGGAACAGCATGATGAAGATCGCCAGGTGAAGAGAGGAAATAGGCGGGTAAGACCCGACGTGCATCCCTCCACCTCAAAGTCCGGGCCCAATCGGCCGGATAATTCTGACTGTCAAATATCAGCGCCGCAACCACTTCGAGACAAAACTCAGGCATACCTTGTTATGCTCAAATTAGGATCGTCCGGCTAGAAGCGATTGTTCCCGTGCGCGGTCTGGAAATATGTTGAAGATTGATATTTCGCATGAGTATAGCGGAACGGTCCAGCGCGGCTCGTACGCAGCGAACTCGAACGGGGAGTTTCGGGGCAAAAGGTATTGTACCTATAGAGAATATGTTAGTAAACAAAATCGGAAGGGCTTAGTAAAGACGAACATTTAGTATGCGGCAAGTATATACCGGAGCGCAATGAAGATTGGGAGCGTGAAATAGTCGACCAGAGGCTCCAGCCGGGCTATTGACGTGACCGAATGGTAGCGGGCCTATGTAAGATCGACATGAGCACCGGAAGCAGGAGCTGCGCGGGATGAACTTACATAACATACGCTATGAATGCCACAGAAAGCGATTGGTAGCCCCACCTGACAAAATCTTCATTTAGTACTAACATATATTGTCGAAGAAACAGGCTACGCGGTCTCCACATAGGCCCAAAGAACCCAAGCCTACCACCCGCTCAACTCATATTGAATTTTCATCCCGGGATAGATGGATCGTAGGACCAGTATGTCGGTTCAAGAGTCGGATTGATTTCCGACCGAAGAGGATTGTGTCGCCGGGATGTGGCGGAGCAATAATAGATTGCTTGGCTGATTTCAAATTACCCATCAACTCAGAGTGTAAAACCAATTCGCATACATTTGCTAAACAGGCAAGTCGCTAGTACAAGGGGGATCTATTCTACCTTGATTGCCCGGTCCTCTTCTTTGATGTCGTCTTCGAGGTCGTCTTCGTCATCCGAGCGCGGTTCATCGAGGTCTTGCGCGATCACCAACCCCTCATTCTTCAACTCCTCCTCCAAGTAAAGCCTCCGACATGCCTTCCAGGACCGCAAACCCTTCCACCACCCCGGACGGGGTTGACCGAAGTCAACGGGATGATGCCTTATCCCCCCCACTCTCAGACGTGCCCTTTTCCAACCTTCAAGGCACGAGTCCCATATCCCCCGATAGAGATCCTCTGGTAACAGAAGATAGTAGACATGCGTTTTCGTAAATATGCCGATACTCGGATTACTGGAGTGCATTTGATGAGACAGAATAGACTATATACCAGGGGGATAGTACTTACCTGTTCAAAAAATGACGGTCCCTATCCATGCACACAGATAAAATATTCCTAATCTTCATCGAAGCCCAGTCGTTACAAGGCCATTCAATGTCCCTATTGTCAGCTTAAGCAATATATCGAGCTCGCTGACTTACAGGTATCCTTAGAAAGTAAATGGCGGTCAAGAGTTGCTTCAGGGTGTAGGACCGACGTATCTAGAACCCAAGGAACATTCTCATCATAAGCAAGTGCTTCCGCTACCTCTTCGGGGTCGTATTTCGGCATGATAGTGCAAATAAGTAGTAGAGGTATTCTTGGAGTGGCGGGTGAGGCTAGCTATGAGGAATATTCTCCATCAATTTATGCGCTGGCTCGCGGCCGTGCTGCTGTTCATTGTGATACATCTTCGCTAAACCAAATTACAGAATCCCCTCGTAAAAAAAGCGGGAGAACGAAGAGATGGAGGAGAAAGAGAGACTTGGCCTTTATCTCGGCGCGGCCGATCTGACGTCTCGTCGAGATTGTTTCAGCAGTTATGGAAGTAATTATGAAGCATAGACTAAGATGAAGTCGCGTTAGTCCGAATAGTTTAGTATGAGAGGTACGTATGGCGTATGAAGCGTTATTATTCAAAATTTAGCCACATATAATGTGAAAGCTATAGGAAGTGACTTTCGCGTGAGTAGTAAGCGCTCAACCGTCACCTTCACTCTATATTGGTTGTTGTAAGCCAATACAATCCGAGCATATATGATTGATTGAGACGAGAGAACGCGGAATAGCCAGGTCTGGTGAGAGGTTGAGATTACTGTACCGTAACCCTGAAAGGTTGCTTTCAAAGCAGGCTTTAGCAAGTTGCTATTGAAATACACATACAAATGGCGACATATCCATGTTTTCGTGTCGAGAACACCAGTGTCAAGATGATGGTATAAATATAATGAAAACTAGTATACGTGTTCTGTGTGATTTCATGCACAAGCAGAGCAGAATTTAGTGGGAACAGCTCTCGGCGCTTAAAGTGGCTCGTCATGCGAACCTGACTAGTTGGTTTCAAAGCAACTACGCAGCGCCACTCAGTTTAAGCGTCGCACTGAGCAACTGGGAGCCTGAGCCCGCAGATATGCGCTTCCATCATACAAAAAAATTAGATATATACGCAATTGTATCATACATAAGTGGATTCGAGTCCTGGTGCAAGAGTTTCAGATGCTGCCCCTCCCTTGAGCCAATATCCCCAGCTGCTCCGAATGCTTAGTATGGTCAGAAATAGCTCAAAATCTCGAACTCGTGCCAGTATGTCCTTGGGGCTATAACCAGCTGATCTTTTGTCGAGTTTCCATCTGTCAGAAAATAAGTAAATAACCGGGCAGCGAATGAAGAGGAATCAAGCACAAGGTTTGACGATATCCCGACGATTGACGAATAAACAGTTTGGCCGCGGGCAGGGGTCGAGGATACTAAATATTTGGTTGCCGTCGAACAACAAGCTGATCTGTTTAGAACCCGGGCACGAAGAACCCGAATTCACTACTAGAACGTGCACAGACCCACCGAGTCCATGCCTACTTGAGATATTAGCGGAGAAATCGACAAAAAAACGCGAACAGAACTTACGCCAACTGGTTGGCGGGTCATTTATCATGACTTCTCCAAGAAGCTAACAGATCCATAGTCGACTAGTGGAGCAGTTCGATCGAGAATAGAAAGCCGGATAATAGGGTGAAATAGGCGAGCAACCCTCTACGTATAATCTCCAGTCCAAGAGCCGGACCAAATCGGCCGAATAATAACGTCTGTAAAATATCAACGATACTGTTACACCGGGATAAACTCAGACCTACCGGGTTACGTGCAGGTTACCACTATCCACCCCTAGGCAGTTTGTTTGCGTGCTTGGTCTAGACGTGGTTGTCCCTAACCGGAATGGGGGGAAGGTCCAGCACGTTATTAAGTGCCCTTCATTTAGATCTTGAAGCTCAAGGTTTGGGTCGTGAGTCGTTAAAGCTAAAGAGAATACCATAATGAACAAAATTGGATAAGTTCTAGCAGAGGCGAACATACAGTAAGTGGTGAGTTGTCGAATAGAGCGCAACGAAGATCAGGGGCGATCCAATGGAGGGACCGGCGGGACTAAGGGTACGGCCAAGTCGTAGTAGGTCTATAAAGGATCTACGTAAGCGCGGGATGCAGGAAGTGCACGGGACGAACATACATATGAAACTCTGGCAAAGTTCCAGAAAATAGCTATGATATCCCAGCTGATAAAACCATCATGTTAGTCGGGGGATGTATTTTCGAGCAGACAGTATACGCACTTATTGTGCAACAGGTCCCGATTCCGCAGGATATACCCCTTGCCCTCCGCGCAAGCCTTAATGTACAGACCAGACGGGAGCATTATAAACGCCATGTTCTGAGATAACGAGGCTAATTGTAGGCCGAGAAGCAATGAAACCTAACTCACTAGCGTGACATGCCCGTACCTCTCGTGCGTCTCGAATCCGCCGGTATCGTCGAGTAGGGGGGCAACATGTGAGGGATATGGACCCCGACTCATATCGTCATGCTAACCCGCCCGGTACGAGGGTTCAAGGGAGGGTGTCTTTGTGAAAGAAATCAGCGAACCAATCGTAAACTAGGACGAGCAGAGTACCTCACACAAAGACGCCAAACATACGCGTCCGCTCGATTCGGACAACATTATGAAGTGAACGAGGGTGCTGACCATGAAATAGGATATCGTGCCAGCGGCCATGAACCCCCCCCCCCTCCCAAGTCGTTGTCCATCTTCGCGAGATTCCCATCCCGCAAAGTGCAGCACACGTTACAGGAGTCGCGTAGAGTGAAAGCATCGAGGAGTACATAGTTGAGCAGGGGACAAGGGTGCTTCTATGGAAGTATCCAGGGACGACGGAGACCAAATCGAGCCGGAATATTATGAGTGGTGTATGTATTCAACGTTGGTGGATAAGATACGCGTCCTGGCGATATCAGTTAGCCGGGAGACAGCAAACGCGAAAGTGAGCTTACCTCTGGGACGCGTCTCCATATACCCGCAACTAATACAAGCCTACCACCCCCCCAGCTCGTATTGAGGTTCCAGCCCCGCAAAAGTGTTTATTAATTCTGTAGGCTGCATCGCCGGGGTAAAGTCCATGGTCCGATGGTGGAGAGGTCGAAGATTGTCTTGCCTCATTTCAAATTGACCACCCAAGGGTAAATCCAATTCGCATACATTTGATAAACAGACATTCTTTGTACAGGAGGGACCTACTCAGTTCTTTACTGCCGGATCCTCGTCCTTGATATCTTCAAGGTCATTTTCGTCGTCAGAGCGCGGCTCATCAAGATCTTGCACCACCGCCACCACTCCCTCCTTCTTCAGTTCCTCCTCTAAGTAGTGATTCCGACAGGCCTTCCACGACCCCAGCCCCTTCCACCATCTCGGACGGGGCTGATCAAACCTGACTGGTTGACGTTCTAGCTCACCCACCGTTAGGTGAGCCTTTTCCCAACTTTTGACGCATGCGTCCCACATATCCTGGTAACAATCCTCCGGGGTTTGGAGGTAGTACACATGGGTTTTTGTGTACACAGCAAAATTCCATTTACTGTAGTGTGATCAATCAGTTAATATAGAATCCACGACATGGGAACTAGGACATTTACCCGCCCAGAAAACCCTGCTCCTGCTCAACAGACACCCATTGAATATCGTATATTTTCATCGCAGGCCGTTCGTAACAAGACCACTCTACATCCCAGGCTTCAGCTTGAACAATATATCGATGGGGCCCATTGAGGGAAGCAACACGGGCGCGCAAATGGATGTGTTTTAAGTCCTCTTTGCGGAGCTCGGGAAGTATAGGTACTGGCTGGAGACCCCGCCAAAACGAGAAACGGGAAGCCGCACGAAGTTCATCTATGGGGAGATTGGGTCAAGGGCTTTTCTAGGACCTCCGTTCTTACTTACGTTCACCTTTGGGAAGTAAACCCCGGTCTTGGGTTGCTTCAGGTAATAAGATATAGGATTCCGGGACCCAATCAAGAGCCTCGTCAACAGCGAGAGTCTCTGCTACGCCTTCGGGGTCACATTTTGGAATGATGGTCCTAGCCAATCGCCGGGGCATTCTGGAAGTAGTGGGTGAGAATAGTTCTCCGTGAATAATTCTCGCCGATTTATGCGCCATCTTGCACAGTCAGGCTTGCATTTGATCGTTATCTTACTTTCG
>JANWGL010006502.1:0-28409 GCA_025200755.1 Ceratobasidium sp. C01 | reverse complement strand
GCTCCCGTGGTTCTCTCTCCATCGCCACCGCCTCCTCCGACTATACCAGCCCAACCCCCGGCTTCTTCACCTATGCCTGACCGACCTGCGGACGATCTTCCATTCGCGCCTTCCCGGGGGCCCACTCCCAGTTCTCATTCAGACCCTCCCCCTCCTCCATCCCAACTCCCAGCTTCGCAACCACCAACCCCCCAAAAGCCAGCACAAACCACGCCGTATACACCTACGCGTTCGTTCCGCTTCGATCCTTCACGGCCTCTAAATGCTCCACGTCCACTAAGTCCCCCGCCGCCAGACGCGCGCGTGCCTAGTCTGGAAGCATTGCGAGGGATGATGTTTCCCCCTGAGGGAGAAGATGGGGAGGAGGTTGTGCCGGCGCCGCCTTCGGTGCCTATTTTACCTACTACGACGGGAGGAGCGGTTGTAGGAGCGGGCGCGGGTGGTATTACGACTCCCGTCGCTGTCCCTGTTCCATTGCAACCGGCACCAAACGTTCAACCAATAACAGTTCCCATCCCACCCGCCCTCCCCCCTTCTACAACCGTCTCCACCACCTCCGCCCCTCCTGCTGCTTCTGTAACGACTACAATCGCGACAACACCGTCTCGTCCTCAAATATCTACCTCCCCAACGACGCCTACCACTAACTCTACTCTCCGGAGCCCACAAACGCCAAAGCCATTGACAAACGCCTATACCGCGAGTCTGCCACCTTTGCCTCCTCTACCGGCGGATTTGGCGAGAAAGGTTGCCGGGGTTAAAGTCCGACGACGGGGCGTTGGGGCAGGGGGAAGCGGGGGGGTTAATTGGGGTGGGTCGGGTATTTGGTCTGGTGCTGCTGGGGGCGGAGCGGCAGGGAATGTAGGGACGGGTATTATGGGCCCTGGTGGGGCGGGTGCACAGGGATGGTGGGCTAGCGTCAGTGGTGAGTACTCTTATGCCACTCTTTGTCTTGCGCGCGGTTTTCCACCCGGCGGATTCGCTATTCTTAATTGTGTCCTACCTTCGCACTATTTCGCTCCACTTTCCGTTTCTACCATTTATTGATGATGCAATTCCTTACAATTTGTCTGTGTTTTTAGGTGGACAAGCTCCTGCTCCAGGCACATCTGCTCCGAGCACTGGTATGGAGTTATTACGCTGGCAAGCCATACTCCAAGTGAATCCGGCGCACGTTTTCGCCCGCCGTCCCACTAAATGTGTAACGACGCACGAATGGAGAGTGAGTACTATCCCTCAATCGCTTCATACTCGCCATTTGAAGTCTAATGTTATATTTGTTAGGTTTTGCGACACGAACTAGAATATACTCGTGCAATGCAACGCATCGAACAGCTCAAGCTCGACGGAGCGTGGTCCTTTCGTCAACCGAAAAAGCAGCGTGGGCCTGTACTACCCAAGACCCATTGGGATTATCTTATGGATGAAATGGTACGTCCCTACACCTTGTCTGAATCTGTGGATCTTATATGATAGGTATCTTGTAGAAATGGCTTCAGACGGATTTTCGAGAGGAACGAAGGTGGAAAACGGTGTTGGCGTTCGAGCTCGCTCACGCTGTGAAAGACTGGCATGCTGCCCCCCCTGGGTCGGAGGAGCGACGAGCTATGTGCGTGGGATACGAGCGTCTCGAGGATATAGCCATGGACGATGGGGATGGGGATACAAAGGACGATGTTATGGAGGTCAAGGACGAGGAAGATGCGGCGGTGGAGAAGGTTGAGGAGGAGGTTGGGCCGGATGGGAAAGCCGTGGAACTCAGGTCTGAGCCTGACGAAGAGGAGGTCGAGGAAGTGGAACCGGAGGATAAGGAGGAGGCGCACACGGAAGGACCAGCGCCAAGGGAAGACATAATGGGTGCGGACGATGCGATTGTAGAGATCCCCCAGGACTCGAGCGCCGAAAAGGATACTGTGGAGAAGGACGGCGCTGCAGGGGAGGAGAGTGGAGGCGTGGAAAATGTGCCCGGAGCATTAACGAAGGAGTGGGCGGGGGCAGAGGATGTGGACATGACTGGTGGGGATGGGAAGGATGATGATGATGCAGATGGGGAGGCTGAGGCTGATGAGACGGTTGTCGTCGTGCCCGTAATAGAGGCGGAGGGCGCTGGAGATGCGAAAGCTGGGGAGGACGTACCGGATCCATTGGCTGGCGCACTACGTTCGAACAAAGCAGCCGAGCTCACGCTGGTCTCGACTGCACGGACCGAACTCCTTGAGCTAGCCACTACCGCCTCCCTCGTCACCACGTTCACACTTCCGCCCGCTCCTCCCTCGCCCACGTCCGTCCTCGACCCATCCAACTCGATTGACGCGCTTACCGAGCTCTTCCCAGACCTATCCATCTATACCGGTCTCTCCGAGCTCGACCCCGACCCGAACAAAATGGAGAAGCGCCCAGACGAGAGTATGTCCTCCATCGCAGCCGGGAAGCTCGCGCATGCATCCCGCTTATTCGATGTGAAGCCCGTACTGGTTGGCGCATTGGATCCGGCGAGGCATTTGTTTAAAAACCAATGGGTTGGGTTGGACGAGGTCCCTGCTGTGGAGGACGTGAAAGATGTTGGGCCTGTTAGGCAGGATACAGTATTCGCTGACAATTGTGAGTGACCTTGGCGACTTGTCTGGTGCCCAACTAAAACTGACGCCCGGATAGACCTGTTCGCACCGGAGCGCAAGCCCGAAGACAAACAAGTCCGTCGTCGACCCGATAGCGGGATGATTCACCCCATCCAACCCCGAGTTCCCAGTCCACCTCGGGATGCCGCCGCCCGTCTCGAACGTATAACTTGGACGCCCGAAGACGACTCCCTACTGAAATCAATCTGCGATGCTTATCCAAATAGCTGGGCTCTCATCGCAGATGTATTCAACTCGTCTCGGGTGACGATCAAACCCGACATGCGTACCGATTGGGATTGCTATGATCGCTGGGTCAAAATGTTTGGTGGAGGGGTCGAGGCTGGAACCGCAACTAGCGCAGAAGGTGGACCGATGCAGTTACCGCTCAACCAAGTCCGCCCCGGGTTCCCTGTGGAGATTGCGTTACCGTCGCCTGGGGGGACGTTAAACCGAAAGGACCCCAAGGCGCCGGTGAAGCGGCCTACCCCGGCGTTCGAGAATAAGAAACAGGTTCGGCAGCATTTCTTATACGATACGTTGCGCAAGGTTGTGAGGAAGCGGGAGAACGCGGCTAAGCAGAACCGTAAGTTGAATGTATCCGTTTGGGTGTTTGGTGTTGGTGACCATGCTTGTTTCTAGAGCCACCAAAGAGGACGATCCCTCCTCCGCATGAAACGCATTCACAGCTCGCTAGTGGACAACGGATATATACACCTGCCGAGCTGTCAAAACTGAAGGCCGAGAGAGACGCGCGGCATTATGCTGAGATGGTCAAGCGGAGGCAGGAAATATATCAACAAGCCGTCGCGGCCGGGCGCCCCGTTGTAAGTATCTTAGCCTTTATTCAGCTGTAGTTACTTACTTTATCCTCTAGCCTCGAATGCCCCCCGGCCTAGTGAATATCCCTTCGATACGAAATGCTCAGATGAACGTCCACCAGATGCAAATGCAAATGCAGCAACAGCAGCAACAGTCGCAACAGCAACCTCAGCAAGCACAACAAACACCGCAACCAGGGGCGCAGTCCACCCCCGCCCAGCAACCCGCTGCACAACAACCCCAACCCCAACAGCCTGGTGCTCCGCAGGCGCAAGACCCGCAGACCCAAGCCCAATACGCCGCCCGTATGCAGACACCTCTCTCTGCCTCTCAGCGCGTGATGCCAAACCAGCAGCAAGCCCAGGCGATGATGCAGGCCGGCATCAACGGCCACCAGCAACAAATGTCGCCTCCAAATCAAGCGGCCCAATCGCCTAATCTTCACGCGCCTGGTCTACAAGCTGGCCCTTCAATCACGCGACCGTCGTCCATTCGGCCAGGGAGCGGAAGTCCAGGAATCGTAAACGGGCAAGCTATGTCTCATTTGTTACGAACGAGCGGGATGCATCAAATGCATATGAACTTGGCGAATGGCGTGGTTCCTCCGAATATGCAACAGAACGCAGGAATGGTGCCAGGTCTTGCGAACGGAAATTCGATGTTTGCGAATGGGTTAGTAAATGGGGCGTCTGGTATGCGGGGGCAGTTGGGACCGGAGCAGGTGAATCAACTGTTATTGGTGAGTCGATCGTAGTCCCATATTTTATTACGATAGCTAATAAACACCTGTAGCAACAAGCAGCGCGAATGATGCAACAAACCCAACAGCAGCAGCAACAGCAGCAACAATCACAGCCACAGTCACAGCAATCCCAGCAGTTGCAGGTCCCTGGCCTTCAGCAATCTACCCCAGATAGCGATGTGACAATGCAGTGATTCACCTTTGTCTTTTCCCTCTGCTTTGCGTACTTTGTATCTTAGCTTGTACTTCAACTGGATTCGTCTTTCTGTTTCGTAATTCATGTGCGCAAAATAGACTCCGCTTGCTATGATATTTTACTGGTGTCCGACGGAAGCTTAATAATCTTGCATACAGCTTAGGTCAGGTTCATTTAATTCACAATTTCAACATGCAAGATCTAGCCCGACCCCCAGCGCCATCAATCTCATAAGAATAATCTCACCACTGAAGATCACTTCCCGTCTTCCCCAACCTGGATTGACTTGGCCTCCTCCGGCTCCAATCCTGTCGCCGAAGATTCAGGCGTGGGCCCCGCACCCTCCAGCTCGGTCTTTGGCGCATCAGGATTAGCTACAGGAATAGCCTGGGCAGGTTTCTTTCCCTTGCCCGGCGGGGGAGGATGATATACCTTCTCCTAATCAAATGTGACCGGCATAGCAATCAGATTCCCAACACTCATCAAATGTAATGAACATACCTTCTTTTTCTTAACTTCCGTCACAGGCGGCGGGTAGGCTAATTTTTCAACCTCCTTCCACTCCTCGCTCGCCTCGAATGCTTTCTGGATCGGCTCCAACAACGACGCAACGGCCTCCGCCACAGCGGCCTTCAAATCACCAGGATGCACCTCCTTTGCCTCAAACGCCTTCTCAAGTTCATCCGCACTGGCAAAATGTGTCGGTCCACCATACTCGGCTTTCCTTCCGATAGTGAACACTGTCCCCTCTGGCGCACCCTCTCCAACTAACGGCTGCATCTGCGTAATTGGCACACCCCTCTGCAGCCGCCCTTCCACAACTCGAATCAACACAGCTCGAACGAACGCGAGGACACCGTTGTTCTCAATTACGCCTTCTTCGCAGAATGCTGCGCGGATTTTTTTGCGCACGGTCGCGGGAGGGTCAAGGAAGTCGATTTTGGAGTTTGCGTCTGAGGAGGACATTTTTCCTCCTGTGAGGCCGGGAACCATGGAGTTCATGAGATGAGCGCGTTTGCGGTAGCCGAGTCTTGGGAGATAAAGTTCAGCGAATGTGAAGATTTTGCGCTTGTTGTGGAAAGAAATATTGAATATTCGTAAATGAGTCATTGCGCTTGGAATGGTTAACACACCTGATCAGCGCCTCCAAACTGGAAATCACAGTCCAAGTACTGTTCGTCCAACGCTTGGAGTCCAGGATACAATAGCCCGCTCAGGAGTGGGCTCGTAACCTGTTTTACGACTTCCGCACCAGCCTTTTTTGCATCATGCTCTGTAACAGTTGCACATAACCGGTAGTTATCCATATTGTAGGCCTCCGTTAGCTGGTAGGACGACCCGACGACAAACTTGAGGCGGTCGACAGGAACGGAAAGAGACTCAAATACGGATTTGAGGAGGTGTGAGTAGTAGGAGACGCGATGTTTGACGAGCTCGATTGGGGCTTTCAAGTTGTCGAGAAAGGCATGGACGTCTACAGGGGATGGGGTAGATGAGTTGTTGGTCCGTGAAACAATGGTAGTAAGACAGACCAGCAAGGAGGATTGTAACCTATTAGGGAAGGAGGGGAGTTCAGTATGAGTCATTCGAATAACAACAAGGATAACGGACCTCAACTCCAGCCTGCAGAAAATCCGCGATCTTCATCAGAGGAACGAAGTATCCAATATGAGCTACAAGCCACTCTTTTGATCAGCAAGTAGATTATTTCACTTGTACTCGCTCACATACGTCGGCCAGTTGGCGCAGTACCTATCAAATTACGCCCGAATCTAAGCTTTATACCCCACCAACGTTCACCACTCATAGAACTCACCCCAATAACATTTAGGACTTCTACCCTCGTCAAGTACAGATTTTATGATATCCTCACCAAGAACTTCCTGTAAATTTCTCGTGATAAGTTCGAAACGAACATCTGAGCTGGCGGCCATGGTTGAGTCAGAGATGAAAGATCCTCAAACGGGAAAGGCATTAGCTTATGTAAGATTGAAGTTGTACCACCTCGGCGCTTAGTTAGGATATGTTATTTAAGTCACATTATGTGAGGGTCAGCAACGGTGTGAATCAAGATCGAAAATACGCTCCCCTTTGTGACTCGATGGATCCCGCAGCATCAGTGACTTATAAAAATACGGATATCTGTCAAAATTCATAAAAAATTCGAACAGCAAACAAGAATAGTTCAACGGTCGCCTGAAGTGCATATAATTAGATTTTATCTGCCTAGATAACCACCAAGCATTTGCAGGCCTTTCCGGTCAACGTCATAATTTCTAACGCTGCATGAGAGAGCTAATCTACAACCTACCATATTCAGGGGATCCACGAAAGCAGGCACTGGACACAACGCTAGGGGGAGAGGGTGCGTATAACCGGGACTCTCCTCGCTTCAAGAGAGTTCTCTTGCCTTTTGTAGTTTCAGATAAAGTCACGGTGAAGCTCGGTAGTGACGCGTGACTAAGTCGAGGAGCCTACTCACGTCGTACGAGAGTTGCCCTCCAAGGTCACATATGTATGCTCTATAAGGAATCTATTTACCCTGCGATGCTCTCGGAGACTGTCAGTGTGATCTACCGGACACCGAGTAAAGCTGCAGCGAGGCGGGCGAAAGTACGAATAGCGAGGACGAGGAGTCTTGAGCCATACGAACAAGTAAATCAACTGCCCAGTGGTCAGAGCGGGCAGGTGGCCAGCGTGAGGACTTGATTTTATACATCCATTTTTGCCGGAACACGCCAGAACACCCCTATGGAGTCAGCTTGATACAACTTCAGCAGCTCTTGTAGTATTGAGGTGTTACTCTACATTACTTGTGCACGCGTCGTATTTTCTACAAAACCCGCCGCGTAGATTCGGTATTAGACCCAGGCAACATTAGTTCGGGTGCGCATACATCATCAAATTTAGAACCGGAACCGGATGGGGCCGTTGTCAGTTCAGCGTTTGTAAGTGTAATCGCCGGAGTTTTTGACATTCGATCAATTGCGTATACTAGATCAATGAGCAGTCCGGTGGGCCAACACCAAATTTTACAACGCGACTATAAGAATTAGCATCGCTGGAACATCGAGGTCTACGAACCAGATAGGGCGGCTTATAAGGCTACCTGAGTCTACTCGTCCGCCGATTTCTTAAACTTTCGCTGCCAGTTCTACAGCATTTGGTGCAGTTTCATTCGGTGTCTGGCAGAATCACACCAGCGGGCTCCTCGGGCGTCACAGAATAAATAGATTCCCTATATGGCATACATATGTGACCTCAGCGGGTAACAGAAGACTCCCGGAGCCAGTCACGCGTCACTACCCAGCCTCACTGCGATCTAAGCCGAAATATAAAAAAAGGCGAGGGAACTCTCTTGAAGCGAGGAGAACCCCGGCCACACGTACCCCTCCCCAGCGTCGTGTCCGGCGCCTTCTTTCGTGGATCCCTTGGGCGTAACGAGCCAACAAATAATCGAGGTATCACATCTAAGACCTTGTGAGTGCTTAGATGATGCATTCGTATCTTACTAAGGCCCAACCAGTGATTCAATCAGTATGTCCCCCAATTACGACGCTTATCAGCAGGTCTTTGGGCTTTCTCTTGCGTCGAACGCCGTCCGGACATGCCAGGGCACCTCCGAAGAGCTCCAGAAGAAGCTTGCCGATGCACTTCCTTCACTCATCAGCCAAAGCGTGGGCACAGGTTGGGAGGTCGTCTGGGGACCAGCAGTATGGAAGCACGACGAAGCCACACCAGGTCTTCCCCCAGAAAACGTCTGGTTCGTCGCAAAGAACCCCTCGCTCTTGTTCGACGATAACACAACAAGCTGCGCATATGTCGTCGCTATTGCTGCCACCACCGGCCAATCCGTAGGCTCGTATGATTGGAAGTGTGGGGATTTCGCCGTTGGCTCCACGATCGATTTCGACGCTTGGCTCAGCAGTCCCAGTGGGATCGCAGTCGCTCCTGACCCCGCCCCGACTATTGCGCCCGAGTCGCGAGTCCTGGTAGCCAACGGTACAGCTCAGGCGGTATACACCCTTGTCAATACGCTCCCGACGGAGACTAGCCGGAGCTCGCTCGGCGACTGGCTCAAGACACTCCAACCTCCCGCAGGTTCTAGGCTTATATTTACAGGCCATGGCCTTGGTGGTGCGGTGTCCCCTACACTCGCCGTCACACTTAGCAAGGCGGGATATTTAGGCCAGTTTATCCAAGGGAGCGCGCTTGTTTATCCCACCGCCGGCGCGTCCCCTGGCAATAGCGGTTTCGCCGACCTCTTTGCAAGCATTTTTTCGCCTAGCGGCAATGCGGGAACGTACCAAGTTTGGAACCGCAATATAGTCAATAGCATCGACGTCGTTCCTCATGCGTGGTCCACCAACATGAGTCAAGACCTGAACCTTCATGTTATACACACTATTTACGGCGAACCCACTTCGCCCGAGTTCCGAGTCACACTTTCTGGGACGGTCGAGAGGCTCTGCTGGCAAGCCGACACATCGGGGATAACCTACCATCCAATCAGCCATAGCGTCTACCAAGGCGCGATGCCTTCCTCACCACCCGAGAATCTTCCTGACCTCCTCACAGAGGCCGAGATACAGCATACAGACGCCTATTGTCTTTTCATCCTTGGTACGGAGAACATGCCACAAACGTTGTGCCCATCCACATCTGAGAATCGTTATGCGTCGTACCCTGTGATCGGGGCT
Source organism: Ceratobasidium sp. C01 (assembly GCA_025200755.1). Classification (NCBI taxonomy): domain Eukaryota; kingdom Fungi; phylum Basidiomycota; class Agaricomycetes; order Cantharellales; family Ceratobasidiaceae; genus Ceratobasidium; species Ceratobasidium sp. C01. Next base: position 19,331 of record JANWGL010006502.1, on the reverse strand, counting down.
ATCTACCCCTATATTCTGAAATCCGATTGAGGAACCAGTGTTTGAGAGAAATTGTAAACAGCGATTCTGTTATATGTATGGGCCCGTTCTATCAGTTTCCGTATTTTCGGCAACCAGTTGGAGATTCTGCGAGTGCTCAGCTGGCTTCCGAGGGCAGGGTACATGTTGCGCTCGTCTCTAAGATATTCGTAGTACAGTAAATATAATAGTAAACACTCTATACTAGATGTATCCGAAGTAAATCATATTATGAATATAACCCCTCCGGTGTTGTGTACCTTGTGGGGGGTAAATGCAGTAATATATCCAAGATGAGGCGGTGAATGAGCGCGTCGCGCTTCTCCTTATATACGCGCATACAACCCTTCTGGAGAGTCCCAGGCACGTAGAGAACTATCCAGTATATGTGCATATGATTCCGTCACACATGCGTATACCCTAACTAAGTATATCGGCCATTCGATTATTCTCACGGGTTCTGTCATTTTCCAGTACATTCTATATACCTTATATGTATGTACATTGATAGTACTTAACAGACCGGTCAGCAAGCTAGGCTAATTTATCGCTGCTTTTGAGCCGTAAAACTTGAACGTTCTCACCTCAAGTAAATGGGCATTCTCAGTTCAGCGTTCCACATAGTGCTAGTTTATTCAAACAGTCGCAAGATAGGCTCATGCATTGTTGAAACAAGTGAACTGAGTGACAAAATGCTCTGGAAGCTTTTAGACATACTCTAACATGTAACAGTGGGGTTGCAAATAAATTTCTAAGAGATAAGATTGGGGGCCTCACACCCCGCTATAAAACCCCATAATCGACACTTATGGCAAACTCGCCTTAGTCAAGTTCCGACTCGCCATTTGGGTGACGGTCGAGAGACTCTGCTGGCAAGCTGACGTACCGTGATCGGTGTACCATCCAATCAGAGGATCTTCCTATAATTGGTGCCGCCGCCGGTGCAGGAGAAACTCACTCCTGGCTGTAAGAGTGCTCTCGAGAAGCAACATACAGACCAATACTACGTGTTCATCTTTGGATACAAGAAAATCAGAAAGCCATGGTGCAAAAGCACGTCTAAAAATAGTCACGCGTCGTATCCTGTTTACCCTAGCCAGTGCATACATCGGAAAGATCGGTGAGTCTTAGGTTCTGTAAATAATGTTGCCCGCATTGTTCACACCGGCGTTCTCTCCTCTCCGGTGCCTGTTGATCGGGGTGTAGCATTTCACGACACAGGCCTCCCGCTTTGATCCACTGCCACCTCCTCTTTCTATTGTTCAGACCTCGCATATTATTAGCATCATAAGTCGATCACGATGGGCGTCAATGGTGAGGGCGCACCTCGAGTAACCGGTCCTGAGGACTTTCCAGTTAATAAGACAAAACAAGTACAAACTACTAAGCGTGTTGTATATGTAGAGCGGTAGATGAGGCGTAACGAACCAACAAATAATCAAGCTGTCACATATAAAACCTTGTGAGTGCTTGGATCCTGCTGTCGTATCATACTAACACCCAATCTGCAACTCAGCCAGCATGTCTCCCAATTACGACGCTTACCAGCAGGTCTTTGGGCTCTCTCTTGCGTCGAATGCCGTCCGAACATGCCAGGGCACCTCCGAAGAGCTCCAGAAGAAGCTTGCCGATGCACTTCCTTCACTCATCAGCCAAAGCGTGGGCACAGGTTGGGAGGTCGTCTGGGGACCAGCAGTATGGAAGCACGACGGAGCCACATCAGATCTTCCCCCAGACAACGTCTGGTTCGTCGCAAAGAACCCCTCGCTCTTGTTCGACGATAACACAACAAGCTGCGCATATGTCGTCGCTATTGCTGCCACCACCGGCCAATCCTTGGACTCGTACGACTGGAAGTACGAGGACTTTGCAGTTGGCTCAACGATCGATTTTGACGGTTGGGTCAACGGTCCCGGTGGGATCACAGTCGCTCCTACCCCTGCCCCGAAGTTAGCGTTCAAGCCACGAGTGTTGGTGGCCAACGGTACGGCCCAGGCGGTATACACCCTTGCCAATACGCTCCCGACGGGGACTGGCCAGAGTTCTCTCGCTGATTGGTTGAAGATCCTCCAACCACCTACGGATTCTAGGCTTATATTCACGGGCCATAGCCTTGGTGGAACGTTATCCCCCACCCTGGCTGTGACGCTTAACAAGGCGGGATATTTGGGCCGGTTTGCCGAGGAGAACACGCTTGTCTATCCTACTGCCGGCGCCTCCCCCGGCAATAACGATTTTGCCGACCTCTTCGCAACCGTTTTTCCACCTCTCGGCAAGATTGGAACGTACCAAGTCTGGAACCGTAATATTGTCAATAACATCGACGTCGTCCCTCATGCATGGTGTGTCGACGACGGTCAAGACTTGAACCTTCATGTCATAAACAGCATTTACGGCAAGCCCTCCTCCCTTAAATTCCGGGTCATACTTTGGGCAGCGGTCGAAAAACTATGTTGGCAGGCCGATGCGTCTTGGACGACATACCGTCCAATCAACCATAGCATTTACCCAGGGGCGATGCCTTCAGCGCCCCCCGAGAATCTTAATCCCGATTTTATGAACGACCTCGAGGCACAACACACGGATGCATACTACAAGTTTATCCTTGGAACAACGGACATACCGCAACCACTGTGCCCGGCAACACCTGAGAATCGTTTTGCATCGTACCCCGTGATTGGGGCTATCTTGCCCCATGGTTTGAAATGTGAGGCCGCCGAGGAACTTGCAGAGCTTTGAAGAATGAGTATTTAGGGGAATTCATAAACAACAACTTCGTTGTAACTATGAATAATGTGTGAAATGAATTAATTTCGTTCCAGGAGGTGCCACAGGAAGTCGTAGGTCGATAAAAGTGCGAGAAGACCCGTATCATTGAGCGATAATTGCACCAAGTTGCTAGAACACCTATAGTTAAGAGAAACTTGAATAAATGCGCACTTAAATACGAATAAAGACTTGTAAAACAGTTCCTAAAAATAATGGGCCACTTTGAGACAGAGGCATGCAAAAATAATAGATGCTTGTGGCCCGTGCGCGCAAACCAAAAGGGAAAAAAGTGACATACAACATCAACATCAACATCGACCCTCTTTACGCCACCACGATCACCACCCCCGCATCTTCTGCTACCACCGTCGCCACTTTATCCATCCTTGGTATTGCCCGGTCCGTTCTCATCTCCTCGTCCCTCCCTTCTTCGTGTAGACTTGGCATACGGATGGCCTTAAACCGGCATTTCGGCTTGATAGACCAAAGGGACACTTCTTGTATCAACCTTGTGTATTCGGGCTCATGGCAAGCAGCTCAAACCGTAGATCGTTTACACAGTGACAAATAGGCCACTAAGCGCTACAAGCAACCACGAGTCGCCAGCAAAAACTGCTGGCACTTCAGAGTGCTCGCGAGCACTTAAATGCCCGTGAGTATTCACTATCAACGAGGAGCACTCACGAGCTGAACGAGCGTGGTGCTTACTGAGCTCATGATACTGAGCTCATGATGCCTCCTCGACAATAGAGACCATTCGCGAGCGTGCAGGTGCTCGTGGGTGATTTCGTGCCCCGGACATTTTGCCGAGGAGATGCGATTGAGATAGGTCGAGTCGCCTAGCTGACCCGGTGAACTTCGTCTCTCGTGCTTTTCCCTGCCGCCGGTGTTTAGTTTTTGTCCGTAGTACTGCAATTTCATTTACATATTGAGGTACATGTTTTATCCGGAAATAATGCTGTAATACTCGCGCTTTTAGCCCCAAAAGAGGGCAATAATTGCATGGGCATAGTTCGTCAATAATACCCGTATCCTCGCGCTTTTGTCGATACACGAGTTCCTGTAGTGTTATATTTGAAGCAAGAGTCAAAATTTGTGAAGGCCTCTGAGCTTACTGATCGCTTTCTAGATAGCTCTAAAGTCAATCACAGTTATACCGTTATCCTTTATTCTAGGATATACTCGCTAACAAACCGCACTAGTTTGTCACTGCCTTCGATCCATGTCATCTGAGCGTTCTGATTCGGGCAAGTAGGTGGTTTCTGTTTAAAGCCACACATAGTACGGATCTCATGAAAACCGTTGCGTGATAGCCTTACCCAGATATTGGATCAGATTGACTCGGTGTCGACTACCACCGGAGCTTTCAAATGCAGTCTAACATGTGACGATCGATTGGCAAACAGGTATTCAGATAAAAACGAAACAAGAAGTCTAAAATGCCCCCATGGGCATGCGTCAGGTAGGTGCTTGAGCCAGGGTAGGTTTCCATACCTTCATGGATCAGTGTATGCGTGCTTGAATCGAACACCTAGCGCTAGAAATTTGAATTAGTCAAATGGTCGGATCTAGTAGCGTAGGTAATGCTCACCTTCAAATGAATGCGAGTTGGCCGTCAATGTTTGCGATGTGACCATCTAAATTGATTGATGAGTCAACGAAACCCTCTCCATCCGCTGTCGCTAAAGAAGCACTGAGAGTGACCTCCTGGAGCTGGATATTGTCAGCCGAGAGCGAGAAGTTCCCTTGCCCCCATTCAAAGGATCCGTTGGCGTTTCCCAAGCAAGTGTCAAGATTGATTTGAGATTCGGTCCAGGTTTCACCATCAGCTGCGCAGCATTCAGCAGACAGGATAGACCCGTTGAGCTGAATGTTCCTTGAGCTTTCACTGAAAGACATATTCTTTGTGCGAAATGGAAGCTGAATATGTGTAGAAGTGAGAGGGGAGTAGTTAGCTTGTGATGGGAGGTAGTTTGTGAATCTTTTTATACTCGAGATACTAGGCAGTTTGTTTAGAAGTAACGTAGTATGCCGCCAACGTACGTTGGATCATAACGAAACCGCGGCGAACCGTTTTGCTTGGGACTTGGTATAGACCCCTGATAACATTATGCCGCCCTTTACTTCTTTCCGGACACGAGGTGAATCATTCGAGGACTTGTTATGAGCGCATATGTAGCGGATGCAGGAGAGCAAGCTCAAGCCTTAGCCAGGATTACAAAATAATGATCATAGTATATTTCATCGTACGTGCGCTTCAAGAACTGTAACAACCAGATACCCAGACTCATTAAGTATTCCAGTTTCAGCTTACTACTTCTGGTGGCTATGCACAATGGCATTGGACCCGGGATGCCGCGGCATAATCACAGAATCCCAGTGAAAAACTCGCCGCATACTCCGTATCTAGAAAACAGGTGCTAGTCAACGTCAGCGTGTGACCCAGTAGCCTTCGGCTCAAATTCATGCTTACGTGACTAGGAATACATCGGATAGTGTAGCTCAGTAGCTGGAGTCATTGTCTTGATTCGGGATGGAACCTTTACCAGAAGTACTGAACAGATATTTAGGAATAACTTATAGTGTACTGACGTGTCTCCCATACATATATGCGCATGTAACAGCTTGGTATCGCTCATACTACTATATCAGCATTCTGTAGGAGTTGACGTTATTGTTTACCCAATAACGGCACAAGGGTGGGCTGGGCATAATTCTGGGCACACCTCTGCCGATTTACGTACCTCAATCGATATCAAGTGAGGTCATCCGGTGGACTTGCACCGAGGCTGTGGGAGATATAGCTATCGTGTCGGGTGCTCCGATTGTCAGATCTTCCGCGCGAAATTCTTAGTTCCGATACGCATCGAGGCGCTATCATAAAGCTGTTGGGAACCGGGAACGGTAGCTTTTTTAATTGATCAACCTAGTGTGAGCTATGGTCGCTTTCGCAGTTCAACATAGAGGGACGACTGAACTGGGCATCAAAATTCCGTCGTCGCATATAGCCTGTGCTTTTGTGATACCCGGCGAGTAGGCTCGTTGACCTATATGGCAATTAAACTCGCAAATGATTACGTCAGCAATTGCCCTGTCTGGCAGTGTGATGACGAAATGAGCGCTGGCACGTGACTCTCCTCCACCCACAATGAGCGACTACGGCGTTCTCCCTTCGCGTGCACAAGTGCCACACATCCCAATCACTTGCAGTCAATGTTCGACACCCATTGAATTTCTTGCACCATATCCACCTCCGCCGCCTGGCACGGCCTTACGTATAAGATGTTACAAGTGCTCGTCGATTATTACCCATCGTGTGGGTGCTGCTCAGATTCAGGCCGGTGAGTTTTGGAGAGTTTAATTTAGAAAGGAACTTTATTAAAAATCTCTTTTTGGTGATATAGGGCCTAGTATAGGCACGAACGCAGGTGGGAGTGGGCGTGCAACACCGCAGCCGCAGGCGAGGAAGAGGAAGATCGGAACGCAGGAGAGGCCACTCGAGACTGCGTATTACGAAATTCTCGGAGTAGAGATTACTGCTACCACCGACGACATTAAGAAAGCGTATAGTGTGTCTCTTCTGCTTGCTCGTGTGAACTGTATTGACGCTCGGGTTGTATAGGGCGTCTGGCGATTAAACATCATCCCGACAAGAATCGAGATGACCCTAGCGCTGAGGAAACTGTACGTTTAGCAGCTTTGAATATGCCTGTTGGGGTGGTAGCTGATAATCTGGTGGTTGGTGCTCGTAGTTCAAGCAAATATCCATCGCGTATCAGGTCTTGTCCGACCCCGACTTGCGAAAGAAGTACAACGAGTTTGGACCGAAGGAGGGTACGCCCGACGCTGGATTTGTACGTTTCTACCGTCTTCTTCAGGCCATGTTACCTCTTTCTCACCTCGTTTGGTGGAATTACCAGGTCGATCCGGAGGAGATATTCTCCGCCATATTCGGTGGAGAACGGTTTGTCCCAATAATTGGACACATCTCTCTCGGCCGGGACATGAAAGAAGCGCTTCAGAACGAGGATAGTGATGGTGAAGGTCTGTTTTATCCTCTTCACCTCTTCACGCGACCGGAGTTTTTAATTTACCCCGCCACCGCCACACTCCCTGTCAATTTTCACGTGCGTAGATCAACCAATAGAGCCGGTGCAACGAGACGCCAAAGGTCGAGAGATTATTTCACCGGAGGAGAGGGCGAGAAGGGAGGCGAAGAGGAAACGGAAGGAGGAGAGGGATAGGCAGATTGATGCCCAGGTGCGTGACCGGGTGTGACTATTGTGTTTGACTCAATTTTTAATTTTCCTGCAAACTCTGATTTCCCCTTGCGGATTTAATTTTCACTCTTCATTCATTTGCATTCTCGTACCTACACTTCACTGCTCTGGTCCTCCTCGCTACTCCCTTCCCCCCGCACACTTTGCCTTCTTAATCTCATTCTAACTTTTTCCTTCCGCAGAAATCCAAAGCCCGCGCCGAACGTGTCTCCCAACTCGTCACCGAACTCGCCCGAAAGCTCTCTATATACACCGAGAGCGCCACCGGTTCTCCTCGTCAAGATGCAGATGTGGCGAGTAGTTGGAGGCAGATTTGCGAGATTGAAGCCGAGTACGTATCGAGTGCCCCATGTCCCTTTCTTTACGTTTCGCTCGTTTGGTGTGCGGGAAAAGGGGAACGAGAGAAGTACTGGGGATAGGGAGAGGAGAGACGCTGACACGTGCCTGGGTTTAGGGAACTCAAATCCGAATCGTACGGCGTCGAACTGTTAAATGCGATCGGGTTTGTGTACCAGGCCAAGAGTCGTCATTACCTCGCCACTAGTCAAACGTTTATGGGCGTCGGGGGGTGGCTGCATAATATTCAGGGGAAATATCATGTGTTTAGCGAAACGTAAGCCCTATCATTAATTCTTCCATTTTTATTAATTTTATATGGTATTAACTTCGGGTGTCATAGTGTGTCGACTGTTCGATCAGGTACGTACGCTTAGCGTTTGGCAGGGGTTGATAGCTAATGGTAGTGTCTCGGGGGAACAGCATTGGAACTTAAACAGGTATTTGACCAAATTGCGGAGGCGGAGAAGGCGGGCATAAGTCCGGAGGAGAAGAAGAAGTTGGAGGAGCAGGCCGCTGAGAAGGTATATTTCCCCGCCCCTCCTTGGCTGCGTACCATTCCCTCCTTTGGCCGCCGTCCTGCCACTCTTGACTAATGCGTTTCCTTCAGGGTCTCCGCGCGCTTTTCAAAGGCGCTAAACTCGAGATCGAGTCCGTCCTGCGCGAGACGTGCGACCGAGTCCTCTCGGACCCGAATCTCCAATCAAGCAAACTTCATTTACGCGCTCAGGCGCTGCTGATTCTGGGAGAGGCATACCTCGGTGTGCGGAAGGATGGGGAGGGAGGTGGTGGTGAAGAGGAGTATGTGAGAGTCGAGACGAGGGCTAGTCGGGAGAGGGCCGCTGCTGGGATGTAGAGGGCTAAGTGGGGGAGATGAGTGGAATGAATAGTAGATCTTATAATCTTGAACGAATTGGTGATGTGTGTCATGATTTGATCCATTTTCTTTTCTTCGTTGCAGTACGAAATTGTAATAGAAACATATTTGATCCACAACTCTTGCATATACAATACGAGTCTTCCGGGACAAATGAAGTTGGAATTCGAGGGAGACCCAACTTGAGGCGTAAGCTGAGGCGCAACACGATATTTTATTAGATACAATTGCATTAAGAAAGCATACATAGCTGTAAAAGCGGGGCAACATAGCAATAGCAAGCGAAATTATGTAGTCTATTCAAAACATTTGTTTGTCCGTTGATCGGTCGAACATTTAACATCTAATGGCGCCTAAAGCGCTTAGCATCGTGAGGCGGCGGTATCTCTTGAATCTCATCGTCGTCATCTACGCGGCGTTTGAGTGCGGATGATGCGGCTGCAAGGTATCCATGTCCCGCAGCCATCATTGAGGGAGCACGTGGTCCAGCTTGGTTAGGCTGCCTCGTTCCAGGGTGGGGGTATCCGTGGAACGACTGAGCACGAACGACAGGCTGAGCAACTCCTGTCCAAGCCGCGACCGAGAAACTCCCATTAGCTTCAGGCACAGTAATAGGAGTATTATTTGTTGAATTTGCCCGAGAGAGCTGCGCAGGGATAGTGCGCGGGACGTAGTGTTGTGTTTGAGTCGGAGCTTGGGTGTAGGTAAAGTATCCGTGAGGCGGCGGTTGGACATGAGCCTTAGGAGGACGAGGTTGTACGCTCAGCGCACGAACGGGCAGACCAGCTGATCTGCGAGCTGCTTGTACGGGCGGTGCACGTACAGGTACGGGTACGGGTACAGACTGAACTGATACCTGTACACCATTGGGTTCCACTGGGCCCGGCGTCGCCTGCCTCTGCATTCGTCGAACTCCCATCGCGACTGGACGAAGAGCCGGAGCGGGAGAACCGTTGCGCGCCTCCCTTTCCATTGTTCTTGGAGCAGGTCGAACCGGTTTCCCTCCAACCATACCCTTATTACGATCTGGAGGCGGGGGTGGCATGGGACCTAACATGAGCCATGCAGGCACCACATGCTCAAACGGAGCAGGCTGAGGAAGCGCAGGTGGGTTGGCGAGTGCTATCTGGCTGAGCTGGGCGGGTGTGAGTGTTTGGTCTGATCTGGAAGCTGGAGGGGCGGGGCGAATTGGTGCAGGAACTGGAGTGGGGTCGGACTTCGGGATCGGAGCGGGGGCTGAAACGGAGATGGTGGTTGTAGTTCGTGCCAGTACGTGGGTGGGTTGAGAGGTAGACCGTACGGGAGTATCAGGCTGGGCATGCATATGAATAGGCTGGGTGGACGTAGAACGCGGGAACTCGGAGGTGGGGGCGGTCATAGTGCGCGCCAGCGTTTGAGTGGGAAGCCGGAAGGTAGGCACACTCGGTTCGCGAGTGGCGGCGGTTCGCCGGCCAGGAAGAGTAACTAGAACGGGCGTGTGGGGTTGGGAGTAAGGGCCGCAGGAACGCACCGAAGCGACTATAGGAAGGGGGGCCACTGAGGGCCGTATGGAGGCTTGAGAAAGACCCTGAGGCGGGTCCGCGATTTCAACAGCTTGGCTCCGGGAGACCACTGAAACAGTGCGGCTTGGGCCTGGTACAGGCTGAGTAGCACTGCGTGCAGATATGGAAGCACCAAGCGTTCGAGTAGGCCGTCTACCCGGCGCCGGGACAGGGGCAATTCGGGAGTCTCCAGCCGCAGAGCCATATTCAGGACGAGCAGCGTGCTCCAACGCATGAAGGTGGGTTGTCCAATCCGAAAGACTCGGAGTCAGCCCTACGTGAGTATGAGTTGCCTGACAAATACAAGGGGTGACGACCGAGGATAAATCACCCCCCTCCCAGTCGTCCGAGAGACCAGCCGCAATGACCAAACCGGCTTGGTGTGCAATACAAGCGTCACTATGTGCTCTCTCTTTCTCGCATATCCCCTGCTTCGCGTTCTCTAGGTCTAGTGCGGCATCTGAACGGGTATGTCGCGAAGCTTCAGCTTGCACTGGGGTACCCGAAAGCGGGTGTTGAAGTGGTAGACAGATGCTAGGTGTATGAGATGCCACCGAGGAGGCGGTAGCCACCTTTGGATAGTGTATCAATATGATTAGCGTTCCGAGCGACTAGCACATGGAAACTCACCGCCAATTCACCAGAGATTATACCTGAAACGCCATCCGAAGCTGACTTCGGAATATCTTCGTTTGCTTCATCGTCGGAGCCGTCGAACAACGAGCCCGCAGGAGAAAAAGCAGATTCTGCTTGCTGCGAGCCGCTATCCACAACTAGCGGGGGTCGAGATACTTTAGTCGCGGTGACAGGAGTAGGCTGCTCGGTCGTCAATCGGGAGATCTGGGGAAGTCCGATCCGCCGCGCGAGTGATGCGTGGATCGACGTCTTGGAATTCATGGGTAGCTTTAAACACCGTAAACGCCAGCGTGAGGGGAGACGATGGTTATCAATAAAGAATACTAGTGGGGAACTCTGAGCTTGTGCTGGTGGAGAGAGGATGGTACGACGAGAGTTGCCAGAGAAGCAATGTTAGACGTGACAATAATAAGTAACAACTAGGATGAGGCTTTAGTGTGTGGCAACTCTAGAAGGTCCAAGAGGTCTGAGTAGTCATAGGAGTGTCATTGTGTAGAGATAAAAGAGACTAGGTCCAAGCGGGAGAGACGCGTCCGATAAACGGAAGCAGGTGTCCAAATTGCAATGCCAGTCCATACCAGGTTCACATCATGGAAGTATTTTCGACATCCATTAGAAGTGTAGAAGGATTCATCGTCAAGAAGGAAGGCTTTGCCGGAGAGAGAGAACTTCAGAAACAGTTAGACATCTAAGCACTTGGATCAAGCCAACTGCATTCAAGGTATTAGCGAATTATTTTGAGCTTACAAGCAAATATATTTCAGGACGAGACACCACCCTGAACGAATGAACTTGAGTCGTAGAAAATAACAAGTGTCGAATCAGTGTCGAGCAAGTTTGAAATACAGCACGTCGTGTCTCTAGTCCTCCCTACCAGTTCAACTCCCTCCCACCGTTTTTGAACCGAAACAAGAATGACACGGAGGACCGAAGACTAGGATACGATAGCAGACCAATATTTGAGTGTTGTCGGGTGACGCGTTAGTTTGTTTGTTTGAGCCAAGTTTGCTTCCGCCCCGGACGAACGCAAACAGCTTGACCGAGTCGCTCGCCACATCCGCACACACAACCTCAATTTAAACACAGATTTCCATAGGGGAATTTTCTGGTGGAGCGTTCTTGTTTTAGTGATGCCAACGAGCCTCCAAAAGGAGGGGGCGCGAGTACTGGAATTTGGTGCGAGCCATCCGTATCTCAGATTAATCACTGGGTAATAATGACTCTTACAGATGGGGGCGGGATTAACGTCCTGAGCGCGCTCATCATTGTTTGCGAAATCATGCGCGGGATCCAAGCCCTCTACAACCTCGCAGAAATCCCTTTGCCATGCGACTTCTTCGATCTCATCTGCGGTACAGGCACGGGCGGGTAAGCACAAACGCCAAGCATTTGCTTGTTTCAACATCGACCTTTCTCGTAGACTCGTAGCTATCCTTCTGGGCAGGCTCAGAGTTCCGATTACGACGGCGATCGACTGTTATGTGGAGATACTGAAAAGAGGTTTCGTAAAGAAGTTGTTCGGGATGGATGAGGTGTTTAGCGCCACAGCATTGGAGAAGGTGATGGGCGAGATCGTGGAGAGACACTGCGGACGTGCCGACGCGAGAATGATTGATGAGCGTAACCAAGACAAAGGATGTAAAGTGTAAGTCAAGGCCCACCTTCACAGACTCTTGGTTTGACATAAATCGGAATCTACGCAGGATGATCTGCGCCGTGTCAGCCGACGCCATTCGAGGCGGCATTCCTACGTATATCCGCACTTACCAAGTACCTGCCAACCAAGGTCCGAGTTGTACAATCGTAGAAGCGGTGCGAGCGACAATGGCGATGCCGGGGATGTTCAAACGAGCATGGATCGAGGAACAAAGCGTTAAGGTTGGATACATTGGAGGCGGACTGGGATGCAACAACCCGACTGCGTTGACACTCGACGAGGTTGAGGCAGTATTTCCTGGACGTGCTCTTGCCGCCGTGCTCAGTATTGGATCAGGACAGCGCCACTCAGCGAGCGTACCGGAACGAAATAGGCTCATGCAGCTCTTACCGTCTACGCTTATGAAGACTCTCCAGTTGATCACAGTAGACTGCGAAAAGACGAATCAGGAGCTCTCACGTCGGTTTAGTGGCGTGCCTGGGGTATACTTTAGATTCAACGCCGAACAGGGAATGCAGGACATCGACCAGTCGGACATGCCCCGGTTGCCCGAAGTGCAAGCCCATACGAGAAACTACCTGCAACACGCTGCTGTGAGCTCTCAGATACAGGGCGCAGTGAAGGCGATCACGGCGCGAGTTGGGGCGGTGAATATCGCACGTGGGTGCACATTATTCTCCGTATTTAGGGGCGATCCATACTAACTCAATTCAATCCCACAGAGGGCAACATACAACCCCTAAAACAATCTAGCCCGCGCGTTGGACGCTGCCCGCCGCCATCTCGAGTGTTCACAGGCCGAGAGGATATCCTCGGGCATATGGAGTCGTTTTTCTCGAAGCCAGGGCAGCTGGACAGACGAGTGTTTGTATTATATGGTCTCGGGGGTGCTGGGAAGACGCAGCTGGCACTCAGGTTTGTGCACACGCACGAGGACTTGTAGGTCGACCTCCCTATATGATATCCCAATTGCAAGCTTGCTAACCAGCCGAATCGCGATCAACAGATTTTGGGATATATTTTACATGGATGCCACTTCTCACGAGACGATTTCAGCCGGATTGATCTCGCTCGCCAAGCTAGCCAAGGCAGGTACAACTGCCGCGGAGGGGTCTGAATGGCTGGTATCACAAAAAGAACGCTGGCTGCTAGTGTTCAACAATGCCGACGATCGGGACCTCGATCTGCAGGAGTCATTCCCTGTTTGCACACACGGTGATATTCTCATCACAACGCGGAACCAAGAGATGATCGTGCATGCACAAGGACCAGAGTCCTACTGTAATGTAGGAGCTATGCGACCGGATGATGCGTTGCGACTCCTTCTCAAGGCTTCGGGACCCACTAATAAGCCTGTGATTGCAACGAAGTTCGTCGAGGTACGTGGTCGGCCAGGGTTTTATTTACCATTGAACTGACGGCCTGCCATAGAGCGTCGGGTACTTTGCGCTCGCGATTGTGCAGTCTGCAGCATATATGCGCGCGACGGGGTGCGGACTCGATGAGTATTTTGAAATTTTCCAGTCGGCGCGAGCTCGCTTGCTGCGTGAGCGCTCGGTCAAGCAGATGGGCGACTATCATCTGTCGGTGTACGCATCCTGGGACGTCAGCTATCTTCAACTTCCCGCCCGCAGCAAACAGCTACTTCATATCTTGTCGTTTCTGCACCACGAGGGGATCTTGGAAACGCTCTTCAAAGTCGCCAGCGTTAGAGTCGTGTCTTACGAACCCCAGATACCCCTGACTGAGAAGCAAACCGCGACAAAAAAACTCGTTGTGGACTTCTTATCTATGTTCAGGACATCGGCTGGCAACTGGGACGCGCTCGCGTTCAAGGATCTGACGAACAATCTGCGGGCTTTCTCGCTCGTCAACTACGATGCAGAATCTAGGTCGTACTCGATGCATCCACTCGTTCAGGAATGGTGTCGTACTACCATGCCAGATGCATCGACTGTGCGTGAATGGGCCATGTGGGTGCTGTCGTTATGCGTGAACTGGAATTATGGATCAGAGGACATTGCGTTTCGACGTCGACTGTTACCGCACCTTCTTGCTCTCGACTCGGACGATTTTCAGGTAGCCCCTGAGCTTGCTCGAAACCTCGCCCAGGTGTACACGGAGGCTGGATATTCAACCCACTATGAAGCGCTCGAGACGGTGGCACTTCAAGCTAGCAGAAACGTGCTCGGCGAAGAAAACCCCACGACGCTGAACGAAATGCACAACCTAGCTGATGCATTCCAGGCGCAGGGCAAGTTGGACGAGGCGGTTTCACTGCTGACCGAGGTAATCGGGGTGCGGATGCGGGTGCTCGGCCAAGAACATCCCGATACACTTACGAGCAAGCACATGCTCGCGATGACGTATCGCGAGCAGGGGCGGTGGCAGGAATCAGAAGCTCTCTTTCTCAAAGTAATCGAAACCCGGAAGCGGGTGATCGGTGCAGAGCATAGGGACACGCTCGCTAGTATGGAGATGCTTGCGTCGACGTATTATAGGCAAGGTCGGCTGTCAGAGGCGGAGGTGCTCCATGTTGAGGTGCTCGAGGCGACGCAACGGGTGCTAGGCAGAGAGCACCCAGACACACTGGTGGCTATGCACAACCTGGCAGCAACATACGAGAAACAAGGCAAGCAGTCGGAGGCGGAACCACTGATGGAGGAGACGGTAGCACTCGAAATGCGGGTACATGGGGAGGTACACCCCGAAACTCAGAAGAGCATACGCTATCTTGAACATATCCAGCGATGTATTAGGACGGAGTCACGGCTAGACCATACCTCATAAAATTATTATTTCTATCCACCCGGACTAATTATTACCTCCCCATCTTCGACTCTTTGCTCACATATGCGGAGTGTTCGAGTCTTGCCTCGGCGGACGCTCCATCAATAGACTTTTCATATGTTGTGAGCGTAAAAGCTCAGGACGAGTATGTCTGAAATCCCTGTTGCTGTAAGATCTGGTCTCTCAACGGGCATTGTGGTTCAAATTGTCTTATGAGTGGGTCGATTCGATCGCCTGATATTTATCCGCCCGACTAACAAAATCTTGCAAATACACAAAACTACATAAACTCATGGAAGGCACAGTATTCTATTTTGGGACAATGAAAGTAATTATTAGCAATAAAAGGCGGGATCTTTCTCAAGACAAGAAAACAACCTGATCCGTACATGCTGAAATATGAGGGTCGCGGTGTCGGAAGGCCCGCCACAGGCCACTCAAGTGACAGTCACGTGAGATCGTTCAGTCCCAATCGATGCTTGCACGTTCTTGGACCGTGCTTTGGCGACCAACCCGACCGACTCGACGAACACTTCTCACTATCACCGTACTTGGCGCCGGAGTATCTTTGGCACCTCGCACAACTCGCCTCGCTTCCTCTTTCTTCAACCTCAAACCAATGGATATCAGTACGTCGCCGCGACCTTTATCTCATCTCATCTTATCTCCACTCACTCTGCTCGACTCTAGGCATCCCACCACCTCAAGCGCCTCTACGCTGGGACCACACACCCGAGACGGTGCTGTCGCTCACGAAAGAAGCGATTGCGACTTCTCGCACGTTGCAAGACCAAATCGCCGCGCTTCCCGCCCCGAAATGCACGTTCAGCACTGTCTTTCTCCCGCTAGCGCTCGCGGAGGCCCACCTGGACGCAACAACTGAGCCTCTTTCATTCTACCAAAACGTGTCCCCAGATCAGGCGTTGCGAGATGCGTCGACCGAGGCGGAGAAGCTTGTCCGCGATTTCGGGATCGAGAGTTCGATGCGCGTAGATGTCTATAACGCGTTGTTGAATGCGAAGGAAAAGGGCGAAAAGCTGAGCCCTGAGGAGCAGCGACTGGTGGACAAGATGATTATGGATGGAAAGAGGGCTGGTTTGGCGTTGCCGGATGAGAAACGAGAGGAACTTATGAAGTTGAAGAAGGAGCTGTCGGCGCAATGCACTGACTTTGGAAAGAACTTCAACGAGGAGAAGGTGCGTGTTTCACAGATCAGTGGATTTATATTGATCGGTGGCTTGTAGGGCACGATCGCTTTCACTCGCGAGGAACTCAAAGGCGTCCCCGAGGACGTTGTGAGCGGATACACCACCGTTGAAGGCACCGAGAAGCTTGCTGTTACATTCAAAACGCCGGATATCTTCCCTCTCGTACGTCTCACTACATCTCTACTTTTTATCTAAAATCTCCCTCAACCGCCTCCGCTACAGTTCAAATATGCACAAGACCCAAAGACTCGCGAACGTGCGCACGTCGCCTACGAGAACCGTCTCGAAGTAATTCCCTTCCCACTGCTCAGACACAGATATCCCCCGTACTCATGGTCTTTATAGATCAACGTCCCGCTACTCACACGCATCATCGAGCTTCGCCGGCAATGCGCGGGTCTCCTCGGATACAATACGTGGGCCGATTTCGTTGAAGAAGACAAGATGATCAAGACTTCCAAAGCCGTGATCGACGTACGTTCTTTGATATTTGCTAGGCCTTTCTTGGACGGTTTTATTAATTTCGAATTTGAATGTGGAGTAGTTCCTGGATGACCTTCAAGAGAAATTACACCCGATTGGGACTCAGGACCGAGCCAACTTGCTTAAGCTCAAGGAGAAGGAACACGCCAAACTGGGGCTTCCGTTCGATGGCGAGTTTTATATCTGGGACTACCGGTTCGTCCTTCCCCTTCCATCTGTTTATACGTTCAAACTCGAACCTCGCTATACCGCTTGATTAGGTACTACGATCGTTTGTACGTCGAAGAATCTCTCTCCCTCGACGACGCACTCGTGAAGGAGTTCTTCCCCGTGGACGTCGTCGTACCCACTATCCTCGAAATTTACCAGGGGTTGCTAGGCGTGAAGTTCGAGGAAGTTAAAGGGAATCTGTGGCACCCTGGTACGTTTGATTATGCATATCTTTCCTCCTAATTCGTCGGCAGGCTAACCTGATTTATGCGTCGTAGAGGTCCAACAGTTTGCGGTATGGAATGCGAACGCGAAGAACGAGCAAGACTTTTTAGGATGGGCTTACTTGGACTTGTTCCCGCGTGGTGGGTGATTCTCATCCGCTCAGTGATTTATAGCATATTAATCACTTTACCATCAACCCTGAACCTGTTTACTCTCGACCCCAATCCACCTATCAAAACAGAATCTAAGTACTCTCATGCGGCAGTCTGGCCCCTCCAGCCAGGCTTTACCGGCCTCGGTGGCGAACGTGCCTACCCCGTCGCTGCGATGGTCGCTAACCTCGCCAAGCCCACGCCCGGACGACCGGCGCTTATGCGACACGATGATGTTGTCACGTTCTTCCATGAGATGGGTAAGTCTTTGGGGAAGGATATGGTGACGTATGCTATACCTAACCTCATGAATGCGCAGGTCACGTCTTCCATGGGTTGTTGAGCAAGACTCGGTTCGGTCGATTCCATGGGACGAGTGTCGCGCGGGATTTCGTCGAGGCGCCTAGTCAGATGCTGGAGAACTGGTGTGTTTCCGAAGTTGTCATCAGCGCAAGGAGTGGTATAAATTGACATCATGCCGTGTATAGGTGCTGGGAGCCCGAGGTTCTCAAGAAAATGTCGAACCACTTCGAGAAGAAAGAACCGCTGGACGACGACATTATCAAGAAACTCATCAATAGGTGCGTTAACCTTTACCTTGACTTGTTTGGAGGTGATTGTTGACAAGCTGGAAATGGTAGTCGGTACGTGAACGTCGGGTTGTTCTACCTCCGTCAAATCTTCTTCGGGAAATACGACATCACGGTTCATACCCAAACCGATAAGGGTAAGCTTCTCAATTTCACTTCTCCACCAGAACAATCTCCCGAATTAATCCCACCCTCCTCACAACTCCACAGCCAACATCAACTACAGCGAACTATGGGGGAAGCTTCGTGAAGAAACCTCTCTCGTCAAGTCCGGCTCGAACGTCACGCATGGCCAAGGCACGTTCGCGCATATCACGGGCGGTTATGACGCGGGTTATTATTCCTACGCTTACTCGTTGGTCTTCGCGGCGGATATGTACAAGACGGTATTCAAGGGTGCCCCGTTAGATCCTGCGAAAGGTGGGCCTCTCATAGTGGGAGCACGCGTGACTGCATGATACTAATACCTATCTAGGTAAATTGTATCGCGAGAAAATCCTGCAGCCTGGTGCGAGCCGGGATGAGTTAGACTCCCTCAAGGTGCGCGCGCTCCATCATGCTCTGGGCATGTATTGATGTCACTGTTTAAATTAGGACTTCCTTGGACGTGAGCCTAACTCCGAAGCGTTCCTCGAGAATCTTCTGGGCAGCTCCAAGAAATGATCGACTGAATTACTGAAATAAAACGATCCGATTTGTGAAAACTCCCTCCGCTGTCCTGTATTGAATTTGTATGTTGTCGATGTACTGATTAACTGTCACGCATGTCACCATTGTATCTTGTACTCGGGCATACTTGCTCGTTGAATTGAACAAAATTTATGTGAACGTTTGTGGAGCCTTGATTTAACTATTTAAAGGAACGGAAATTCACGATTGAATCACGTGGCCCTCGGCGTTAATTTATTGGCTCCGCATTCACGAAGTGGAGCCTAGTTTTCATCAGCGCACGCGATTCATCATTGATGTTGGAGCGGAATGACCTGGATTGACGTCAATGCCAAAATCGATCCTGATATGGGACGTTCTTTACCATAACCAGCAGGTGGATATTTTACGTTTTTTTGGTGACAGTAGCTCAGGTGCGCGAGTCCCACGTGTGACGTCTCAGCAGCGTGCATAGTGGTGCCAAGTAGGGGTGTCTGAACCTAGCCCCACATGTCTTTTGGCTGGTGCCAAGCACCATCGTGCGGCCTGGACGTATAAATCTATGGGCTGTCTCAGCGTTATCGCCAGTACCAGACCCTCGTATGCTCATCTTCATCCCTCTCTCGTCTCCCCGATCTTCTTATTAATTAAGCTTTGATGACGATGTTCCCCACGACCCACACGATGCCATCCTCTCTCGCGACCACGATAATTTTAATTTTCTACTGCGCTACCACCATCTTTGCAGCTCCACTCCTCCCCCGCGACCCTCCCATCCAATTATTATCCTCATCTCAACTTTCCGCTGTTCAATCTCGCATGCTCGAGATTTCTAAGGGCAGGTAAGCACGCCGCCGTCCTCGTGTCCGCCTCACGCAATCTTCTAACGGAACGACCAAATCGGGTGTCTT
>JANWGL010006498.1:0-23385 GCA_025200755.1 Ceratobasidium sp. C01 | reverse complement strand
GGAACACATCAAAAACCCTGACCGGCAAAAGGTTTTGAAAACCGCAGTAAAGAATAAATTTGAGGCCGCCAAGGTTTCAAAACCGGAAGGCGATAGAACAACGCAAGGCGCTGTTAAGCTGGCAAGCTTGGCAGGCGCTTTGTTCAACAATAAAGATGACAAGAAGGGATACCATACATCGGTAGATTATTACTTTGAGGTACATATTCCGCTTGATTTAGTTCGAGAAACTGTACTAACTGTACCTTTAGAAAACCTTTGGTTACTCCAACCGATTCCCTGATACTAGCAATACTCGTTATGGGTCATATTGCGACGCTGCAACGGAGCTCATTGTGCATCTAGACCATTATCTCGAACTCCTGTCGATTCTGCGTGACGCCAAATCGAGCCCAGGCTTCACTAACATTGAATACAATGTGTTTCATGGCCTCCAGGATATCCCAACATTGACAGAGCTAGCAGTACTGGCCTTATATGCGCAGGCTATAGGGAGACCATATATGCGTCACGTACGAACTGCAGGACACAATGCTCTCTCACTTGGGCCATTTCATGACCCGGTTAAGGAGCACTGCCGAGCAATTATCGCAAATCCAGGCTTACTACTCGCTCCAGAGGCATCTGCCGCCACTGGAGCTTTAGATGGCTTAAATTGGGATCGCCCAGACGTCACATATCGAGTGATGGCTCTTAGTCCTGCTCTCCCAAACTTACAGCCTATTTTGGTTGCGTTTTTTACTGGAGCTCTTAAAGCCTGGGAGCGATTCACCACAGAGTTCGCCCCAGATGGAACCATTGCACAGGCAACCGACAAACAGCGCCAGAGTACTTGGATAAGTCCAACAAACGATGTAAGCGAAGGCGCCCTCGGCCAATGCCGGCAAATGTTGCGGCGAGCACCTACAATGACAGACGAGCAGAGAAATGCTCGCGTTATGTGGCACCACAACGGAACATTTAATTGGGCTAGGGATACGCTATCCGAATCAGATCACCAGTTTGTTCGACAGGAGGCCAGATTGATCGACGCCAGCGGAATCAGCCAGAAAGCTCGAACTGAAATTACAATCTTGCTGGAGGCAAAAGCTGCGTTGGGTCGAGCATGCCAAGCTAGAACCACGGAAAGGAAGGCTGCAACTGCTAAACGACTAGCGCAGATTGATATAGCGGAAGATGCGACGTATGAAAGCTTGATTTGTTTAAAGGTTTTGGAGCTGGACAATCAAATCGATAAACTACGAGAGACCGATAAACATGTTCGTGCGAAAAGCAATCTTCGTAATAAAGATGCGAAAATCAAGGAGATTTTAGCGGGTTTAAATCGTCGAAGAGCTTCGCTCAAGGATGTGTATGGTTATATTGACACAGTAGAGTCAAATTATACAGTTGAAGGCAGACTTGACGAAGGGGAAGGTGCTCCGGAAGACGAGGAAATGTTATTCGAGGATGAAGTTAGTTTATAGTTGTATTTTTGTTTCTGAAACTCATTGATATATGTATTGTACGACTTAGAATACAGTGTACAAGTTATATGGCTTGAATCGAAATACTGACGGTCGCACATTCGTCGCAAGGATCACACTAGGAGAGCATTTGTTTGGCTTGTCACGTGATCTGGACACACGCGTCCTATGGGTTGCCGACCCCCACTATATCCATACAAGTTGAGGCTTACCAATAGCCCTATACATTAAGTCAGCGTAGCAGGAAGAGCTATGAGCCTCAGGACAAGAAATATGAACGTCAACGATAGCTCCTGAAGACATTTGAGCTTCCCAGAATTCAAGCGACATAGTGTGGCAAGGCTACTGCGTAATTGCACTGGAAGAAGTGCCACCCGGCCATCAAAAGAACCAGGCTCTGAACCGAGTAAAAACCCACAAACAAAAATACAAAATCACTCGAAAGAGTAGCATATGACAATGTCGTCAGCAACATCAGCGAAACCATTTTTTTTCCGTGAGTGCTCATGAGCTACCCCGGTTCTCATGAGGACTAACAAGCGTCACAAGCACTCACGAGTATAACATATGGCTATCAAATAGCACTCACGAGTATTGCGTCTGAGGCTCATTAGCCGCCAGTCATGCGCTCGTGAGTGCTCGTGAGAACTCGGATTTCAAATTAAAAAAGACTGAAATGGATTCACGTCCGGTCATATCATATTTATACTATATCTACAGGAAAATACAACAGATGCAGCTGAAACAGACTCGGTCAAGGGTGTCATGTTAGCAATGGCGCGTGAAGTTGGCAGAACAGCATGTAAGTCTGAGAAATCGACCCCAGGCTCCAGCCACCTCACCGGGCCCAGGCGCACGATGTACTAGCCGGAATAACTTGAATTATAAGGCGCACACCCTGAGCTCGGCTTTTTTGACATGAGCTCTATGGTTGGCGTACCCGCACAAGCAACTCACCGAGACGCAGCGCGCTCTCGAGATTGGATGGTGCACCCCGATGCGACGTGCAGATAGGGCGGCAACATGGTCTGAATGGCGAGTCACATGGGGCGAACTACGAGACGGCGTGCGAACGGCTGTGCTCGCAAAAGACAACAAATCGAGACGGAGAAGCGTGCAGCTAAGTGACCTGTTAGCGGTAAGTGTATTGCACGGTTCCCAGGAATTGGATTTCTGACTCCCTTGTGTTCCCATCTCCAGTCCAGCCAATCCCGTTGGCGTCACATCATATACCTGCGCCAAAACAAGGAGCTTTTGCAGGGCTTAGTAGTGAGTCTGGCATCAGCGTCGGGGTAGGATTGCGGTACCCACCAGGCCTAATACACAGCTACGTCGTTGCACCTGCTCCAGTATGGGATGAGCCAACTGAACACTAACACAAATGTAAGCGAGACGTGTTAGAGCGTGAATGAGACAGAGAGCTCATATTTGAGTCACCTACAACGAGCACAAATGGAGTGGATAAAGAGGATCTCGTTCGCGTCAACGTCTGTTTCTATATCTACTACACCTGGGAGGGGGGTAGGTGGTGCGCGTAGACGACGGCTGGGGCCAAGAGTTAGATCCGTAGGATCGGGAGCAGATGAGGGTACAGGAATGGCAGCGAACCATGGGAGCATGAGAGGTCAAAACGGGCGGCATGGTCGGGGTAGGGTCGTTGAAATTGAGCTGATTGTGTGAAGCTGGCGCAGGGGTGCAGGGTCGGAGATAGGTGTTTTGGTCAAGAGGGGAAAGCTTACAGGTTGCTGTCCGTGTGGGCCGGAAGTGGATCCGTGACTGAGACAGAGCGCGAGGTCGGTTTGGATATGCAACACGTGTATTGTGTGTGCGAGATCGCCAAGAGTAAGACAGATCGCTGTTAATATTGGTTGTGTCGCTGTAAGTGTAGATAATGACTTACAATGATTCTAGGCCGGTGTGTAAGTTCGAAAGCTAGCATGTATGGCCGGGATCGCGCGTACACGCCATCTCGGCTTACGAACGCTCAATTGGTGTTGCCACAAGTGTTAGTTGATTGATAGTTTATCTGGAGTGTGCGAATGTAGGGAGGACATGGGGCGGAGGAAACGGTAGGGGGGACTGGTGGCGGGGATGATCATGGGGGAGTGAAGAGTGGGCGACTTTGTCTTTCAGCACAAGACTTGTGAGCGTAGTGGAGTTGCGCTCAGCCGAATCGGGAGCTGATCAAGGGGCGATCATGAGGTCGTACATCGGAACGCAGGACTTGGCCAATCGGAATCATGTAGATCGCTGAACCTGAACTTACATGGGCAACAATGGGATCAGGGTAAGGGACGGGCAGGAACTCTGCTTTCGACCCACCTAGCTCCTGCGTCTCCAGTTCAGCTGATCAACCCCCAACACGTGCTGACAACCGGCTGCTGAACCCACCAACCCCTCTCCCTCCATCCCTCCGCGCCGTCAGTCTTGATACTTGAGACATTTCCACAGTAAGCGAACAATGAATTAGTGTATCTGTTTTATATGTTGAACACGTTTGTATGCTTGCCGCTTGATTGTCTTCAATGTGCCGTCGCTTCGGATCGCCACCTCCACCACCTGTGTAGAACACCGGTTCGTTACCGTCTATTCACGAACTGATCAAGTCGCTAACATTATCTCACTGTTTGTAACCTCATACGCCCGATCTATCCTTGTACTCAACGCTGGCCCTACCCGTCGTCCTCATATTCACCTGCAACCAATATTGATCTCACTCGCGGCATTGCCCCCCCTTTCTGCCGCTGCACTCACGTGCACACAAAGCTCTCCCTCGCACGCCCTGCACACTCGTCCTAACTCAAACGTGCGCCTATCCTGTCCTCTTGTCCATGTCTCCGGTCCAATTTCAAACTCAACTTTGACACTCTATGTCCGATTATGCCTCACGCGCCTATCTCATGTAAGTACATGTCTAATTCTGACCTTGCCCACCTCTTCTCGACTCTGTGCACTTTCAACCTCTATGCCCGATCTCACCCCGCACGCCTACTCAAGGTTCCTTCAATTCACGCCCATTCACAGTCAGCTCCACCTGCCCGATCCCAACTTTACAGCTCTCATACGCGATATATGCGTAAGATTCTGCCCCCCACAAATCTATTCCCGAGCTTGTACGCCTTCCCGTCAACTTAACGCGGCATTCACTCACATGTTGCCCCCAAGTCAGTTTGTTTCAGCTGCGTCTGTTGTATTTTCCTGTATATATAGTATAAATACGATGTGTTTGAATCTGAATTCATTTCGGTCTTTTTTAATTTGAAATCCGAGTTCTCACGAGCACTCACGAGCGCATGACTGGCGGCTAATGAGCCTCAGACGCAATACTCGTGAGTGCTATTTGATAGCCATATGTTATACTCGTGAGTGCTTGTGACGCTTGTTAGTCCTCATGAGAACCGGGGTAGCTCATGAGCACTCACGGAAAAAAAATGGTTTCGCTGATGAATCACCAAGTACAGTTGGTTACACCCGCTGTCGAGGATAACTAGAAACGTTCCACACTCAATGTAAACTTCTTAGCTAGTTAAGCAGTGAAAGGGGCGTAAGAGACTGAGCTGATTATATTAGAGACAATGGCCTAAGGCCTTAAGTACATGCATCTATAAGCAATACTAGAACACATACGTGTACTCCACGTAGGAGACACGATTCAAGCGCAGTCATTAGAACATGCTAGACAGTGTACACGTAGACACACTGCGCATATACTGCGCATACATCAAGGTTGTTATAAACAAACTACAACAGAAACATCCTCAACAGTGCTAACAAACGCACCACGGCTGGTTCATCAGGGAAAATCCCATTTGCAAATTAGCTGTGATTACACCTGATTTACCCGATTTGCCCAATTAACTATCCCCCCTTGGATATAAGGGGTAATTTACCCCAATTTACCCTGGGTAAATGGGGCAAATTTGCCTTAATAATCCCTATTGTGGTGTTACAGCTGCTAACCAACCCAATTTGCCAAATGGGGGTAAATTTGCATATGGGATTTTTCCTGACGTTCATTGGCCGGAAATGGCAGGCTTCGATATCTATCATGTACCCTAGCCCCTGATCGTCAAGCAATACCGGTGAGTGCTCAGCGCCTTCTTCCCTCATCACTACGCACTACTAACCCGGACAACGTCGAACTCAACGTTATAGCACAGTGGGTGCTAGGTAAACTATTGTGCGCGGCTCGTAACTTGCAGCCGTAATAGGCCGCTCACGATAAACCACAGCGACAGGACAGGACGGTATCGGATGAACCATGGGTAACAGGGCTACAAATAAGCAGGAACCCCGACAAACAACGACGAATACGCGATTACATATTCGCTTGGCCGCGCGGTAGCTGCGCTAGATCAAGCACGACCAAGGTGCAGGTAAGTAGAATTCTCTGAGTGGATGTAAGAATGTGTATGCTAGGTTTAGTACTCCAAATTGTGTATATGCACTTATGTGTTTAACGTTCAATTTTAATGCATACACGTTCTACATCATATCTCTCCCAACAGAGTGAGCAAATAAGCGGCATTTTTAGTTAGCCCAGGTGGGGGTCCTGCAGCTGGTTGTGGCCTGGGTTGTAGCCTGGTTGCAGCAAATGCGAAAGTCCTATGGCAGTTGCTACAACTTTAATTCACACAAGGTGCCCTTTGCACCAGCCGGTTATAACTTGGCGGATAGCTTTTTGCAATTTTACCTATTCCAGCTGGTTGCAGCCGGTTGCAACAGATTTCTGCAGATCCCTGACGAAGACCGCCGCTTCACAGTTGTACACGCATATATTCCCCTTTTACTTCTCGGCTTGCTCTCGTACCTACCCAGTAGTTCAATTTGCTCACAGTCTTGTCCTCGTTAGAAATGCGACACTAAGCGCATATACATTTTACTACACCTGGTTTATAATTGACGGTGTCGTAGGGTGTTCACAGGGATATAGCGGCAAGGTCATTAGCATCTAGATAGAGAGCACGTCTCGATGGAATCCACATCCTGCCACCGTCCCGGCAGGGGACACCAGTGGAATGGACGAGGTTGCAGCGGGGTTGGTAGTTGGCGGTTGCGGTTGAGCGGAGATTTTCTACTCTAGGGGTTATGATTAATTGTGGGGAAAGAAGAACGGGTAGTTACGGGCATGGGGTAGGTTATGGATTTATTTTATGGCCCTTAACAAGAATCGCATTAGCGATAACAAAAATACCTAGAGAAGGTATCTTGAATTATTCAACCATGCGTTTCATCGGAAGGGATTCGTAGATTAAAGCATACACTGTGGGTTATGCTTGGCAATATCAGAAGCGCTGGACCAGCAAAGTGTGTGATGCAAAAGCCGCGTATAAATGGACTGACGCAGGAAGGGTCGTGGAATTCGTGGTAATAAGTCCAGTTTATATGTTAGCTGGTGGCGCGTAGGGCATGTGTGGATGCCAACCAGGTCCTCCGTCTGATTTATATTCCACGACGAATTTCGACACATCCTCGATCAGGTTCAACATAGTGGCTACTGTGTTCTGCAGTTGAGGCAACTTTGCCGCCTCCCCGACCCGCTCAGCGATCGGGAGTAGACTCGATAGACCTAGGACAAGCTTCTCTACGTTGTCGTCCAATTGTTCTTGCTTTTCGAGAGCCTGTGGTAGAAGTTATGGTATCGTATGCTCATCCCGAACGCACGAGTCATCGTAACTCACCTGCCACGCTAATTGAAACGCACCAAACGCCACCTTCGCCGCAGGGTGTAACTTATAAAACGAGCGCGGTTCAACAAGCATGCTTATATATATCAAATACCGTACCCACCTCTGATACTACCCCACCGACGTCCATGACTACCTTGAGTACATCCCGGGTCGGGCCAAGTTTTTCCAGCAGTCTCTTTTTCTTCTCCTTTGTCTGTGCTTCGGCGAGAGCAGCTGCGGGTGCTCGTTTGACCTAAAACGGGTCGGTCAGTCTAGCTATTGTGATTTGGATTGGGTCGACCCACCGCCTCGGGAGTGGGGAATGATAACACAGCGGTGAATTGCTTGGTGTCGAACTCTAAAAGTATCGGTTAAATAAGTATGGGGACACATTCGAGCCTGGATGCACTTGATTCCTCACCGAAGCTAGCCTCATCTTGGCCCGCAACCACCGATATAGTGTAATTCAACGTTCCGATCCGTTTAACGCTCAAAATTTGCTTCTCCTACACTCGAATCTCCATTTGAGAACTTGATTGAACGTCACTGCAATCCAAAATAAGGTTAAATATGGGAGAACCGTGTTGCACGTTGGAAGATTTCGAACCAGGTTATCGCCTGTCCCAAGATAGCACTTCGCCGTGTTTGATGGGCGGAAGTCGCTGGGCCTCCTTTCCGTCAACAAGGATCTTCAGAGTGATATCACGGGTTGAGGTTGACGGCTCGAGCCTAATCTCTAAATAGGCGGGGGTTAATCGCAACACGAGCGTCCAATTCTAGTACGAACTTGTGATGCGATGCTTGAATTGACTTAGATGCCCTCCAGGAGTCTGAGACGCCATAATTGGTGTGGTCGTGCGCAATCGATACTGCACAGCAATTTATGAGGTGGTGGTGGTTAACATAATCGATAGCGATCTCGTTGGGGCTTAGCGCCAATGGTCCCGTGATCTACAAAGTAGATAAAGGCCGTGTCAGATTGTCGGATTTCAGACGCACGCAATTGAACATATTGTGAATATAATACATTTGGGAGAAATTCTGTGTACAGTCATCCACCATGTGACGAGACACCACCATCAAACGAGACAGTGCTCCACGATCTAATACAATATAGATATGATGCATTTATTTTACCAATTGAATTTAGAAGCGTCTCGGATCCACTTCATGTCAATAAAATGCCAAATATACTGTAAAGTGGAGCAATCGACATTTAGTTTTTGACAGGTGTCTCGTTTGGGGGTGGTGTCTCGTTTGATGGTGGATGACTGTATATAATTAACACCAGAGAAAGAACAGCGGGTCTAGTTCAGTTAAGATATGTTTAAAAGATGATTTTATAGAATGCACGAGCTCTCGAGCAGTCATGGGGATTTGTGCGAGAGCTAGGTAAGGGACTAGTAAAGAGAACATAGATACACACCAGAAAGGAGCCAAAAACCAAGCGGTAAATCACAGATTAACGATAGCATGATGTTTACGGCATCGCACCGTTTACTGTTGTGTTTGTTTTCAGAACAAAAGGTGACTTCATGAATTCGTATATCTGAGTGCGTGAGGTCAATAGTTGCTTGCCGAGAGCGTCAATAGTGCCCGACCTTGGAAAGGCCTTATCTGATCAATTGGAGTGTTTGGAAGATCAAATGTACCGGGAATACGAAAGCAATCGGTGCGCTTCGAAGTCGACGCTTCATATACACTATAAATTCCAGAGCCACGTCGCCCTTCTAAATTTCGTTTATGATGATATAGTATGCTTTGCGACGATGCGATTCGCTATATGGAATCCTTTCCGCCTTAGGTCCATGCAAGTTTCAGGCGACCTCAGACTAAGCAGGTAAGATATTGAGCAGTATTATATATAAGTTAAATAGTAATACCGCAACTCAGTTAACGTCAGGCGCGACTTCCAGATTCGAACAAGATACTATCAAACGATATTTTTGCATAAGTATTCGGACCGATGGTCTTTCGTGGCCAAGCCCGGAGATTGAGCTCACAGAATTCCGCCTCCGCTACGGATAACATGTACCTTGCTTGTCTCAAGGGCGTGAGATACCAACACTTTAATTTGGGGCTAGCACAGAACTCGAGGAGCGCCTCCAGGCGGCATATACTTTGCGACGAGGTTGTTAATGCCTAGTAGACAGATAAAGAGGTTCACCTAAGTTGTCTGATTCACTGACTAACCTACCTATGCTTGGATCGAACCACTGCTCCTTAAACAGGCCTGAACTTTGCAAAATATCTTTCACTATTTTTCTTTGGAGCCATAGTTGTAGAGACATGTAATTTGTTTGTATCGCCACCATAACCCTTGATTCAGCGAACTATGCTAGGCGTGAGCTTTTCTGGATACTTATACCCTTCATCGCGCCTTCGTGGCTCATCAGCATCAGCTCTCACCAGAGCGGGGCTCCTCAGCATCTAAAGATGAAATCGCATCTTCATCTATGGCTTCAACGTCGTCGCGCGCAAGAAGATCCTCTAAAGCCGATCCGCTGAGGTTCGCTCCGTACCCGTTTATTACTATATGCGCAATCAAAAGATGTCGGGAAGATGTTAAATCCCAGAGAGCAAATGACCCTTACCCCCGAGCTGGCAGACAACTTCGCATTTTGATGATGTGTTGACGTACTTGATTTTCTGCTCCCGCATCCAGGCCATGTGGCTCGCCGTATCGGCGGTCTCCTTCAATGTCACCTTCGAGGCAAAATGGCTGAGAGTTACGCAAAGAAGTTATGAATGAAAACCTACTATATAGGAGTCGGCTATGGCACGTTCTGGGGCCTTGGTGATAGTGAGAGAACTCGAAGGTTGGCTCATGATCGCGTTGAGAATCAAGGTGTACGAGGACTTCCCGTGCACAAATTAACACCATTCATACGAACAGTATTAGCATGACCAAGGTGATAGGTAAATATGCTGAATAAACTCACGTTGCAATTGAAGAAGGTGGTGGCGCGAAGGAGGAAATGAAGAGGAGCGAATTGCAAATTAACTGGTCAGGCAGGGGATAAGGCACCGCCGGACTCCGACCCGAGTTAGCCCGAGTCCGGGCGCGCATCGAGCTTGATACATGTGATCGGACTATTGAGCTTCTGTTGGACATAATAGACTTCACAAATTACTACCATATCGCTATATAGGGGGTCAACGTCCGTTGACCCATCAACGGGATATTGACGAGATTGGAGTGGTGTTGTCGTCCGTCCAAGGAATAAGCAACGTTTAAACTAACAACCCACCACACGCCCGCACCAACCCCTCTCCCCCTCTTCCTCTCTCGAGGTGAGAGCCAACGACTTATCTATTTGAAGCTTGCGAGGGACAAATATCCGGCGCAATGTATGTGTGTCATGCCAGGCGTCCCAAAATTGAGTGAACCTACCGTTGTATCAGAAAAAACCCATTTGGCGATTTGAGCGCACTGATCAAATCGCTAACGATTCGGAACTTTTGAGTGCCGCAGGACCTGGATATGATTTTCCTAATTAGGAAGATAGGCCGTGGTAGCTCAGTTGGGAGAGCGTCAGACTGAAGATCTGCAGGTCGTTTGTTCGAACCAGACTCATGGCATTTATTTTTGGGTCCTGCGGCCGCTTATATCGGAGATCCGCCCCACTCAGTTTGAGGTTTCGTTCGATCCCAGCTCGCGGTAAACTTTTTGAAGTATATTTATCTGGCTTCTGGATTGCAATATTCCGATGTATGCCATATTATTCTTAGATTGAGACCACGTCACTCAAACCTTTCTCTTTCCAGTTGTTATTTCATCTCATCAATTTCGATTCATCCGGAGTTATTTTGAAATCAAACTACCCCCTATATCTCAGGAGTCTCAAATGCCTCGCTGACTCTTACCACGACTACCACCTCAAGAACTAACTCCAGGCTGCTCTTCAATCCATCGCCCACGACCAAGACAACCACGTTCATTACTCTACCAAAACACTTACCATGAATACCCACTTTCAGCCTTCCTCGAAGCCTAACAGCCAGCTTGCAGATGTTAACCGCCACCGATTTGCTACCCCTTTACGCAGGGCTTTCAAGCGGCTCAAGGTTACTCGCAAGAAACCGACTTCTGGTGCTGTTACACCTACGACGGGGCGCCCTCTCGGCGATTGTACAAATGATGGAGGTCGTTTACCTGCTCAAGGAAACGTGGCGGAATTAGGAGAAGGGTGAGTCTGTAGTAACGAGCAAGTGGATTGTGCGTAGCTGATTGTTATCCTAGTCTCAATCCTCCCCCTGCGCCTCGTCCTCTTCGCCTGGCCTCTCCCGCAGTCCCACCGTCCCCTGTCTCGCCGCTTCCTGTGGCTTTATCCCGCTCGAGCAACCTCCTGACTATTCGCTCGGAGAGGCTCAGCACCTCAGGCTCTCAGAATTCTATCCAAGGTCTCGCGAACGACGACGCTGCACCTTCGTCTTCGTCTCCTCTCGCCCCTATGCCCCGCGGCAGTCTCTTCCGACTTGGTCTGACCCCTGTCCAATCGGTGCGGTCAATGCAATCGGCTGCGTCCCATGCTACGGCCACCGGATCAGGGTTTGCCCCTGCTCTACAAGCTACGCAGCGCGTCTCAACTATAAACGTGGCGCACCAGACTGCAGGGGTGGATATGCTGGATATCGTCGATATGGATCTCGACTCGTGTACCGCCAATCCAGGGGAGATTACGCCGACTCCTCCATCTCGTACGAGCTCGGAACGATGGCTTCCTCCTCTCCCAGTCGATCGTCGGGTTATTAGTAATACCTCGACGAGAGCTGTATTTGAGGGTCGTCCCTTAGCCGGTGAGCGCCGTCGTACCAGTTTTATGTCTAAACTCGTCGGGAGCGCGTGGGGTCTTGCTGGAATGGGATTCACTTCGATGCATGCGCAGCGGCGGTCGGTCATGATCTCTCCTCCCGCCGTGGACGAGAATACTCCTGCGATGGCATCGTTGCCGTCTATTCCCCTTGGGAAAGGCTCTATTGAGCAGGCAGTGTTCGGGTCGCGTCGGACGAGCGTTCTATCAAATGGGTCAAATCCTCTCCCGCCTGCGAATTCGACGATGCGAATGACGGGAAGCAAGAGCGGGAGAGCGCTAGAGGAGTTTGAGACTGAACCCTGTGCGAATGGGCGTGCGGAGAGCTCCAAGGTTGAGGAACGCCCCAAGAAGAAGATGCGGAATTGTGTGAACGAGGTGGGTATATTGATATATGCGTCTAGTCCGGGCTGATTGAGAGATTTATTTTTAGCATTTTATTAGGTCGACTGCGCCGAGTCCGACGCCGACGAGGGTAACGAGGGCGATGGCCGCTCGTCAAGTCGATGATGTTACTACGCCCACACGGGTAACGAGGTCTGCGTCTAAACGACTTGCAGAGTTGGCCAATACGCCACGGGGCTCGTACGACGGTGGGGCGCGTCGCTCCAAGAGCTTGAAACGGCTCTGAATCCCTATACGGGTTGGGATCACTCACCACCCGCGTGTCATTCCTTTTGAACTGTATTACTGTATCCTTATCTCTCGCCGTAGCTACGGTCGATGTATTGTTCTAGCTTGACGATTCGTAACTAGTCATTTCTTTGTGGGCCAAGTGGGATCCGTTAAGCGCCGGTGATCGATCAGTCAAAACAAAGGACGCTGAGTATGTGGCTTTGGGGTCGAGGTCTTTGTTACGGTCCAGCAGGCTGAGCGAAGTGATGTACAAATAGGAGTGGATCTGTGTGGGGGCTAGCTCCGTACCCGCTGCGTTTAGTATTTAGGATTGAAGGAAGCCGGCTATCGTATGCGCCCTGCTTACAGTCAATAATCAACGGATTAATTTAGATTGGTATTTCATTGGTGAGTAGCAATACAAATATTCATTTCGTGGGGGAAACCTAACACACCCCAAGATAAAATAAGGGTATGCCGCAACTCACGCGAGAGCTCATAATCAAGCAACGGAAAGCGAATGGCTTGCCATATCCTACTCCTCCGTCGTCTACTCGTTCTGCGTCACCATATCGATTGCCGTCGCCGCGACCTTCTCGAATCACGGAATGGAGCTCGCCCGGGGCGTCTTGTAGCTCAGCTCCGTCGTATCCTCTTCGTCGATCCGCGCAAAGGGACAATCCAGAGACAAGGAGGTGCTGGATACCCACTCTCGATGAGGTTGCGCGCGCCGATCCAATCCAGTGCGTCTTGATTTTCCAACGACTCGCAGACGAGGCGCACCGAGACGAACAAAGGACACCTCGATCACGGACCTCCGGTAGCAAAATGAGCGCCAGGAAGCCGGAGCGTAGATTTACGAGGAGGGAAGAACGGAGTACTCCAAGACGACGAGAATCTACGCCAGTCCCAGTTACGAAGTCGGGCGCGTCGTCTGTAGGGATTGGGGCGCTTGCGCTGCAGCTTGTTCGACCATGCGCGTTGCATCTGTCGCCGCATCCGACCATTTCGGATCTCCAGTGGCCCACCCCAGCGCTAGATATAGGCCGAATGAGCCATTCCGATTCGCCTGGACTAATCGAGAAAAGCTTCGGCCTCGAGTGGTGTTTAAATGTCCCCGAGTCTCCAAGATCGGAAATGTGGGCGGCGGGGGACTTCGGACCATCAGAGGAGGTCATTGCTAGGTGGGTGGAGGAGGATGCGGAGAGCGAGAGGAAATTAAAGGAGGAGCGAGATTGGAGGTTTCGGTTTGTGGTCGGGTGATCCGAGGCTGAGGATTCCCTTTTGTGGGTTTGTTCTGTGTATCCATAGCATTTTTTTACGTTTGAGAATTTCAACAATTTGAAGAAATTAAAGCGATAGTAATGCGAGCATTCCGGGTTATGGTTGAGGCGGCGATGCTGGGTGGAGGCAGGTCGAAGAAGATGACAAAGTCTAAGCGCCGGAAGCTGCCCTGCATGACATAAGCTCCCGAAAAATGTTTGGCAATTCCACTCTTTCCATCACCCGCGACCAAGGATCCCCCAGTAGTGAGGTCGAATCACCTACCTAACGCCATGTCTGCTCCCAACCCAAAAGCTTTCCCCCTTGCCGACGCTAACCTTACCAACCAGGTATGTTTGCCTTCTATTTCTGAAGTGCTTTGCGCTTATGGGTTGTTCGATAGATTCTGGACTTGGTGCAGCAGGCTGGACAGTATAAGCAGTTGAAGAAGGGTGCCAACGAAGGTATGTCTCATTCACCATTTGTGCTTCAGGTCGCGGGTTAAACTTGCTTCCCAGCTACCAAGACGCTCAACCGCGGTATCGCCGAGTTCATTGTGCTGACCGCCGACACCGAGCCTATTGAGATTCTGTTGCACCTTCCTCTTCTGTGCGAGGACAAGGTACTTATTTTATCCTATCCTCAGGCTACTCATTGCTAAATGATCTCACTTCTAGAACGTCCCCTACGTCTTCGTTCCCTCCAAGACGGCCCTCGGCCGTGCTTGCGACGTGACCCGTCCCGTGATCGCTTGCTCCGTTACGACCAACGAGGCTCGCGAGCTCCAGTCTCAAATTGAGACTATCAAGCGTAAGATTGAGACTCTCCTAATCTAGGAGTTGTGCATTCTACGCTACGGGGATTAGAAATTTGTGATGTATTCTTGACCAATGACATTTGCATGATATTAACTCGAGGCGTGACGAAATTAGCTTGGAGGTGTTTGACTAGCGAAATCAGTGGCGCCGAGACGCTCGTCTTTCCACACATGGAAGTAGCGCCTGTTTTGTTTGGACTCACGTGCGAGCGCGGGTGGCTCGAATCTGGAGTGGCTACCGAGGCGGGGCATCATTAGTCAGCAACTCCCACCCCACGGCGAATTGTAACTCACCCACATTAACCCATGGCTACTTCAGCGATCAAAAGCTCAATCCAGGACCCGCCTCAAGAAGACTGGAAGACTCGCGCTCGTGCTCGAAAACAACGACAGTTCGACTCGATTCCAGTCGAATGGAGGATCACTGTACCAGAAGATCGACAAAATGTTACTAGGATACCCTACGAGTGTGGACTTCTTACCCCGCTTGAAGTAGAGGTCACGGATACATTGGACGTTGAGGAGATTCTTTCAAAACTACGGTCTGGGACTTGGTCAAGTGTTCAAGTGACGACGGCGTTCTATAAACGAGCTCTTATTGCCCACCAAACTGTGAGACGACGTCATTCGTCATCTCAACCCTGATTAATTGATTTTTTTCGTTCAGACTAATTGCCTGACAGAAATATTTGTCGAGCGAGCTCTGAAGCGTGCGGCCGAAATGGACGAAGACTTGGCAAAGAATAAGAAACTCAAGGGGCCACTACATGGTCTCCCGATTAGTCTGAAGGATCAATTCACGATGGAAGGGCTGGAGACCATCAACGGTATGTTATCACACATCCAATTCGCGGGCCATATCTGAGATTCTCTCCAGGCTATGTCGCCAATATCGGAGATTTTGCCACTCAGGATTGTGTCCTCGTTGAGGCATTATACGAGCTCGGCGCGGTACCGTTCGTTCGGACGAACGTTCCACAGACTCTGATGGCAAGTCGACCCACAGAATCTCCATGATTGACTGACATCTGGGAATTAGTGGGGAGAGACGTACAATAACGTATTCGGCCGAACGCTAAACCCGTACAACCTTACTCTCACCTCGGGCGGTTCATCAGGCGGAGAAGGCGCTCTAGTTGCGATGCGGGGAAGTCCTCTTGGTGTTGGAACAGACATTGGAGGGTACGTACCGCTTTGCTCGCTATGATTAGATTATCGACTAACACTATCA
Organism: Ceratobasidium sp. C01; assembly: GCA_025200755.1. Taxonomy (NCBI): domain Eukaryota; kingdom Fungi; phylum Basidiomycota; class Agaricomycetes; order Cantharellales; family Ceratobasidiaceae; genus Ceratobasidium; species Ceratobasidium sp. C01. The sequence goes on along the minus strand of JANWGL010006498.1, from coordinate 7,510 downwards.
CAGATCTGTACGTATCCCAGCTTCGATGTGCGGGATATACAGCCTCCGACCCTCATACTGCCGCCTCCCCTATTACGGAGCGCGAAATTGTCTAGAGGGTCAAGAGAGTATTATGAGCGTTCTAGGCCCTATGACGAATTCTCTCTCAGGATTAAAAATATTTACTAAAGTAAGCGCTTTCATTCACTGCTTTGATCGAGGAATTTAACCTCGACAGATAGGCTGTGATAGACACCCGTCCATGGATCCATGATCCGCTATGCATTCGAAAAGTGTGGGACGAGGAAGCTTATCAACTTGTTGAACACGGTGGCCGAGGGGGACGGAAATGCTTTGCGATGCTTTACGACGATGGGTTAGTTAAGCCAAACCCGCCAGTTTATAGGGCGATGGATATAATGCGTAAGGCGCTGGAAGCAGCTGGGCATGAAGGTATTTTATTTTATAAGATATCTTTCTTCGTTGAACTAATTGGGTGATCGTAGTTATCGAGTGGGAGAATCGCAAACACGAGGAGATATTCTATAATGTGGTATGTACTGTTTTCTAATCTCTACGCACTAGAGTTTCTAACCATTGATCACAGGAAAAGCAAATCTTCCTTGCGGATGGAGATGAGGACTATCGCCGCGAATGCGACCTCAGTGGCGAGCCGCGCATTCAGACTATGGATCCTGCGCTGTACTCCCACGAACTTCATGATCCAGCTACCAATAAAGGGATTGACATTATTCCTCGTAAGCGTCCCATCTAACGTCAGGATTTTTTGCTGAGTCCATTTTTTATAGCGTTAACCGTATGGGAACTTTGGCAGCTTCATAAAACGAAACGAGATCTCAGAAAGGAGTACCTGGATCATTGGCAGTCTACCATCAAGCGAACGACGACGGGAAGACCTGTGGACGCTGTGATCTCTCCAGCCGTTCCATATGCCGCGACTCCACATGGCAAGAACTCGTACGTGGCCACTAGACTTAACATACTGCTTTCTGAAATGGTACCCGGATTTTAGCTCTCCATTTTATACCTCACTATGGAACGCAGTTGACTATACCGTGGGCGTCATCCCGGTGACCACGGTTGACCCCGAGCTGGATCAACCTGTACCCCCACACGATTTTTATAGCGATGAGGATCGAGATATATACAATCTATGTGAGCGACGTAATTTTTTGGATGTTCGACGTACCCCTGAGCATTTTGTAGACAAACCAGAGGTATACAAAGATGCACCGATTGGGTTACAGGTTGTCGGCCAAAGGTTGGAGGAAGAGGCGGTGTTAGGTGAGCGCCTATTCCCTGGAATGGTGCATTTATGCTGACATTGTGGGTATTAGGAATCATGGAGGAGGTTGACGACGCTCTTAAGCGTTATAAAGATAGCATTCGATAACTTGGCCAAAGATGGTATCAAACCCCAAGCAGTGATTTCGTTGCAGGAGCGCCTTCATATGAAAGATGTCTCTTGTTCTGGTCTTGTATTTAATACCACCTTCTACGAAAGTTTATCAAGGGCTCGTGGCGCCGAGCTATTATCGCCGCCGAGCCATTGAGATAACTGTGGATTAAACAAAAATACGCACTTCCTAGGGTGCTTCGAGCTCGGGTTGGTGAGGTAATGAGCTGGTTTCTAGGTATGCCACGTATGGTAGCCGACCTGATTACACGGCCCAGTGCCCGAGGATATACAGTTGCAAAAATAGATGTGAACCTCTTCGCAATAGCTGACAGTAGTGTTAGGGCAGACTCTATGATCGAATAACGATGTGAACCTGCGTTCAGAATTATCCAAGTGGCCTAATGATACTTTCCCTTATAGCCCTTTGAGTATCATTGGGTTACTAGCGGTCGCCAACAAGCTTCACTCTACCCGTCTATTTTTTGCACCAAATAAGGACCCTCACCGGGAACGAGCCATTCACTCGCCGGTCTGCAGCCAAATCTTAACATTTATTTGGCGCCAAACTTCGCGATATAACTCGGTCAAATCGGTGTCCCATGTATTTCGATCCATGAGGTCCAGTCTTCAGAAGGAAAATGTTATCTCTCCTTACCTCGTGCAAGCGCATTCTACGCATGCACCTCGCGTCACGGGTCTCGGTAATGACAGCTTTCATCAAATTCTTCGGACTCATGCTTCGGCAAGGAACAAGATGACTCAAGTTCAGTAAGATGTCCGCTTATCTTTCGGCTGCAGTTCTAAAAACGAACACCCCGTAATTCGGGTAGGCCCAGGGAAAGATAACACAATTCAACTTGTTCTCGTGGTCCATTCTCCGAAAGATTGAAGCACATGTGTACTGCATCAGTTTCAATCAAGGAGAACTGACCCTTCACTCTCTTGGCAACCTTCTGCGGGCTACTTGCATTGGATGGACGCGCATATAGCCACATGTTCATCTATATAAACCGCCCACCCATACCAGGCCTCTCGATTCGCAGGCCCACTTCTACCTGATAAATCCCACAACTCACATCCAGTAACATGCAGATCAAGGTTGTCGCGTCAATCCTCTCTCTCTTTCTCGCTAGCGCTGTGGTCGCGGTGCCGGCCGATACTTGGGATGCAAGTAGCATGATTCATTGACATCTTTACAACTCTGACGTCTCATCGCCAATATAAAGATGGAGGTTCGTAACCCTCTCGAAGAGCGCTGCTGCTTCCCGTGCAAAGCATGCTTCTGCTTTGGGATTTGCTCTTGCAAGCGTGATGTTGGACTTGACTTAGTAGGCCTCATATCTCGTGTTGCCATTAAAACCAGACCGCTGAAATTTGAGATTATAGGAGGCTCGCAGGGTGGAGTTCCCGGAACTTGCTGCTCGCTGCTAGATTCATGCTAGAGGAGAGGTTTATTCAATTTTGAATGAATTCATTTTTTGCTAGCAAATCCATTGTGAGCGCCAAAAGAGCAAACGATCCGACGCTGCACTTGAAAGAATTGGCCAATCTCTACTTTTCCTAGTCCGATTATCAGTGCCGAACCTCGTACCGTTTGTAGATCATGGATTAGGGAGACCGATTGTACCGTTGGTCTCCGGAACCAATAATGAGTCCAAGAGGAAACAATGGTTCATCAGGAAGGTCTTTTATATTACAGCATATTCAAATCATATCAAGCGAGGCTAATCCTTTGAGTAAACAAAGATCCCCTTTCCCAGTAGCTAATCCACTTCTCCGCATACTCTCTCCCTAGAATCGGCGCTTCTCTCAAAGACTTGCTCAAATCCTGAGCCTTGCAAGTATCCAGCCTTACCGTCCCGCCTGCATCAACGTCCGCGTGTTTTCCACTGTTTCGTAGCACGGTGTCGGCTCGCACCATTCCATCGAAAGTATCCTGGATTTTGGTGCTTGGATATCTCTTGTGTCTCTCGCTCTCAGGTCCCTCGAATTGAGAAGCTGCGCTGCTGACTCGCTCGTTCCATTCCTGGAACGGTACGGCTGTGAGAGGTCGATTGCCAGACGTGCGAGCGTTGAGCGCGTCCGCGATTGATTCAATCATATGCGACCACTGAATGGGGCGAGAGTGTGAGGTATGAATCACGGGGGGTAAGAGTGCGTCGGGAGTTATGCAAGCTTCAACGATGGAGCGAGCGGCAACATCTAGCGGAACCCAAGATACGCTCTATCACAGTGTTCAAGTTTCGTTAATACGATGATTGTATAATGATTAATAATATAACTTACTCCACTGGCGGAGGGAAGGCACCCTACGGACAAAGACGAGGCAACCATCGCCGGGACCCAGTCTGTAAGGGACCAAGCACCGCTTTTATTGTCCCCAGTCAGTTGTCCCAATCGTACTACGCAAGTCTCGAGACCGCTTGCTCTAGCTGACTCGAGAAGCTAAATGCGTCGCTTCCCTAAATATAGCGAAATCAAAGGCGTAATGAGAGACTTACCTTTTCAGCCACGAGCTTGCTCTGACCATAACCGATCCCATCTACTGCGTCCTCCAGCCTCAAGTATTCCTCTTTCAAATACCCTGATTTTCCGAAGCCCGCTGCCGATACGGATGAAGCAAAAAGGAACCGAGGACGGACGGGGGAGTTAAACGCCAGGTCAAGTAAATTGCGTGTGCCCTGGATGTGCGGGTAAAAAGACTGGAGACTGAGGTTGAAGTTGACCTGCCAAGCGCTCTGGAAGGTTGTCAATCTACGCGCTACGTAATATCAATAAAAGAATATAAAACTAACATGAATGATTGAAGTAACATTGTTCTGAATCTGTAGGTTTGTCAGTAGTTATTCAGGGCATCGTTGATAATGCATACACTCACTTCTTGGTACGCCTTCGTCTCTAAACCGAGCATCTCGTCTCCCAGGCCCCCCTCCAACATGACTAGCTTCGGACTACCCAAAAGCCTTGGATCCAACATCCTATCCTCGAAGGCCGCCATTTGTCTCGCTGTAGTTGCACCTGCGGACTTTCTGTTGATCGCCCACACGCGCTCTACTCGATCGCTCTCCAACAGCTCCGAAAGTAGATGTGAGCCAAGTCCTCCAGTAGTGCCGGTGACGAGCACGCGTTCCTTCTCTACGCCTTTGCGCAACCCTAGGGGCGTTTTAGACCTCGTCCATGAGGAGTCGTAATTCTGGATTGTAGTTCGGATTAAATCGAGATTATTAGATGACGAAGGCTGATTGCCCGTGCACAGCTCAATAACCAGGTCCGCGAGTTGCTCGGTCGTCGGGTAGGAAAAGATCGTCTGTTGGTTGATTTTCTCAGCTGCCTCGACTACCATTGTGTGTTCCGAAGAGCGAAGTGCGCCTCGAAGCGTTCTCAGAAGTATCGTGGCGGTCAAACTATTGTTCATACCCAAGTCGCTTAGCTCGCATCTCAGTGAGGACATCTTTTATAAACAATTACTAACCTATCCATCCCTTGCTGGAAGAAATCCGCGTTTACTCCTATGCTCCTCCCTAGAATTTCTTTGACGAGACCCCCGACCCAGCCTTGTATTTCCTGCTTGTCCGACCATATCCTCGGCAACTCCACACTCGGGCCTCGACTCACATCGCTATCGAGCGCGGCGTACATATTCTCAATCTCCTTCGCGTATGCGTTTAGCGCCGCCGAGCGTGACACAGTGCCTTTGGGTGTGCGTGGAAGCAGATGGGTGGGGTCCGTGAAGATAATGGCATTGCGTGTAATTCGGGAGTGTGTGAAAGAGATTTTGTTTGCTTGCTCGATATACGGCCTATCTGTAGGTGAGCGAAGCGTATAGATTTATGCAAGTGGGAGGAGACGCACCAAATCTGATCTAAGAGATCGGCCCGGCCTTCTGGAGTTTGTTGCTTATCCTTAACATCGTCGGTCAGCTCGATGAGTACGCCGGTTTGATTGCGCTCCCGCCCGAACATAGCTGAATATTGTACAATCGGGCTTCGGAGGATCTCAAACTCTGCCCGACCGACGGAATGAGGCAGTAGATGAGATTCGATCTGTCCGGAACAGATAGAGACTACTTACCCATAGGGATCGGATTTGTCTTCTCCCCGTTCAACAAGACAATCTGGTCATCCAAACGACCAACACTAAGCGAACGAATATCGTGAGGACATAGTGTAGAAGGAAAACGGTGGATGTATGCGTACATTTTCCACAAGTCTGACTTGGTAGGGTGCCGTATAGCCAGGTCTTTCGTCCTATACCCTCGCGCACTTCCCACCTCCGAATTGATTACAAAAGGCTCGTGGATCTCACCCGCCTAAACACCACAGCTAGCCATATCAATACCAAATCTCGACCAAGGTAGAGGCTAAGAACATGTACGAACCAAGAATACGAGCTCGTGAGTGTCTTCAGCGTCATGCTGTGGCTCAAGAAGTGCCTCGACGCGTTCCGATAGCCGTATATACGCCCAGTCGTGGAGATCTTGCCGCAAAGGGTCGTACGGCGCGACGACATAGCCAAGCTCGGTGGCGCCGTACCCAGAGTGGAGTCGTACACCTGTACCCATGTTAAGCGTGCAGAAGGTAGAGTAAGGTGAAAGAGAGAAACCTTGGTCTGCTAGCGCATTTCCAACGTGCTCCGCAAGAGGAGCCCCGCTGAAGGTCTAAACCGACGAGTAAATAAAACAGAGGCAAAGAACAAAAACAAGCCGATCAGACGTACGATGCAGTTTAGTTTCTTAAGTTCAGAAATAGCCGTTTCATCCTGGGACCATGTCTATACAGGTCTATTAGTTTAAGAACCCGTTAGACGAGAAACCAACTAACCTCGAGAAACGCTGGGACAGAGATAAGGAACTCGCAGCGTGTATCTGCGACGGCTTGTATGGTAAGTTGTGCAGTGGGCACAACAGGTACATGCGTGTGGGTTGACTTTGGAGCAAATAAGACTTGCGTATAACCAATGAATAGCGGAGTCAGGTATTGAGTAAGTAGCCCCTAACGTGAAACCGGCTTTAGTAGTGCAGGTACGAATGGAAATTGATATTGCTGACTAGAACATGGAAAGTGGGCAACGCCATTGTGCCAACTCTAGTACCGGGTTTGGCATACATTGAGAGGGTAGCTGCGAAGAAGTTAGCTAGTCAGTAGCAGAATAACAATAGGACGTACTTTGTTTAATTACATTTTTGAAAATACCACTTTGGTGTTGGGGGATCGGGCGAGGCATACCTGTTGAGCCTGAGCTATGGAGTGTGATAACCGTACTACTATCACTGGTTACTCCTAGTTTCGGGAAGCGCTTGAAACAATTGGCAGGTTTGGTCATGGGTTGAAAAGCGCTAGGCAACAACTCCGTCAAAAGAGGAATTTCAATGAGGTTCAGGTGAGGAAGGGATAACTTGAGGTCCTCTGCGAGTTGGGCGATTGCTGGACTGCCGCCAACCAAAACGTGAGAGGTCTTGCTACTAGTACACAAGTGGGCGATAGCCGCAGCGGGGGTGCGGTGTGAGATGGGAAAGGGCTATATTTGTGTTCGTTACAAAGTGTTGATCAAATTAATAAACGAACGTACGACGAGGCCTGCGCGCATCGCACCAAGAACGAGTGTAACATATGTAAGGGTGTCAGTCGAGACCAAGATGCCGATGTTTGTGCCCTGAGGGGTGGCGCCACCACAGCTGAGGACGTAAGCTGCACGATGGACAGCATGGCCGAGTTGCCCGTAGGTGATGACGGTTTGAGAGCGAGATGTTACGTCGTAGAGGATAGCAAACGGATAATTAGGATTTTTCTCGAGGTGGAAATCGATGGTTTCGCCTGGGATAATTGAGCCATCCGTTGGTGGGCGAATGAATTCGGGTATTTCGAGAACCATAGATGCAGAGAGGATGCTCAACTAGAGGATGGTGGGAGTTCGCGAGTTCGTCTAGTATTTCTAGGGACTTTATATAGAAGCAAACGAGCACATCATTGTTGACCTGTGAGCTAGGGGGAAACGTGTCGAAAGGGTAGGGCGTGGGCCGAGTAGGTACCGTGGCACATCTCGGCTCGTCAAGCCGGGCACCAAGGAAAGCCAAGTTGGTTCGACATACGCATGATGATCGAGGAATATACT